>VDFB02297396.1:0-89453 GCA_007258455.2 Sequoia sempervirens | reverse complement strand
TCAGCCATATATGCTACCGAGATATCCTACTGATAAGATCATTTTGATGGAGCTAGGAAGGCAGTTGATGTCAGTTCATTCACGTCAAGCTTCACAACACAAATCTGGAATTGGTATTTCTTCACATAATCCATTGGTAATTGGCAGGTATTCTTTGACAACCTCTTCAAGAGCCAAAGCAATGGAAACTGAACTTCAGGAGATAACTTTGAAGAGATTCCAAGCTAGAGTAGATTTTGATTACAGGAGGATGAAGGATAAAATAAAAAGAGTCTTCACTCATGTTCACCGCATCGAAGACATTTGGGCAGACCTTCGGACAGAAAGGGATGTATATAAAATGGATTATTGCAGGCTCACTTTGGAACAAATCATTGATTTGAATCTAACTTTAATTCCAGAAGGAGTAATTGATGATAAGCAGATTTTGGATCCTGAGTACGAAGAACAGGGAGTTGCTAATGCTCCCATTCCTGCGATTCAATGGTCTCAGAGGGAATCCGTCTCTATCTTTGATAGATTCCAATCAGTCTTGGCGAACACCAATTTTTGGCTCAAAAGCATAGGTGTCAAGACCATCAAAATCAGAGTTAGAGCTGAAGATGACCCAGCTGGCCCTAGAGGATTGAAATCAGAAATTAGGGAACAATCTAAGGAAGGAGCTTCCTCTTCAAGTACCAGAATCAAACTGAAAGTAAGCAGAGCTCCTGAACAACCATTGGATAGTGAAACATTAAAGGGTAAGGAAGTCAATGAAATGCAGATTCAGGTATTAGATCAGCATGAAGAAAACGAGGTTCATGAGACCTCCACTATCCTAAGTGAGATAATTCCTCACATTGAGGCTCCAATACCAGAATCAGCTATATCCCCTTTGTCTCCTATCGACAGTGATGTTGATTCCTTCTCTACCGTTTTTGTTCCTTCTATTCCACCACAAGAGACTTGTAATCAGCCTTCATCTGTAACAAATGCTCTCACGATGAACTTGCCTAGTAATTTCAAGAGTATTTTTGATATCAATCCAATCTTTTCAGCTATGTCAGAAACAACTCTTCCAGAAATTGATACGTCTGTCACGAACTTTGATTGTTTCATGGCCAATCCTAGTTGCAATTTGTCTTCTGAGCAAAACATTGTTGCTATACAAACTGAGGCACCTTCAAGAATTTCTGTTGTATCTCAAACTGAGGCTATTTCTACTGAGACCGCAGTTGCCATTTCAGATGTGACAACCTTGGATCTTCCTCCATGGCTAAATTCAATTGTTCCTAAGAGAAAGAAACAGGCAGTGTCTCCTGATATTTTTGATTTCCGAAAATTGAAGAAACAAAAACCAGTGATTGCAAAGAAAGCCAAAACAGTCTCACAGGTTTTTGTTGACAGCAACAGGATGAAATATGCTGAGATTGCAGAGCCCTTAGTTGATAAACCGCATGAAGAGATGCAAGTATCTGACTACAGGTTCACGAGGGTGGAATTGGGTAAGCAGACTCACGCTAATATGATGCAGGATGCTCAGAGTTCAGTGACAATTCTAACACAAAGCTATAACGAACTCTTAGCTAAAAAGGAAAAGCTCAAAGAAGACAATGCTCAGCTGGTTGCAGTCATTCAGAGGATTACAGGATCATCAGAACAGTTGATTCTCTATCTACAGCTCCTCCAAATGAATCAGTCAAACAGTTAGAAAGAATTGCACAAAAGGCTAAGGCAATTGATTCATGGATAACTCAGCTAATTGAGCAAAGTGTTCCAATGATTGAGAAGACGTTGCAAGTTTTCAAGAATGTAAGGATAGCAAGGACAAAGTTGAATCAAACTTTAGAAGCCTTCAAGCAAAGTTTAGAAACGCTTGAAAAAGATTTGAAGATCTGGAGTGAGATAAATCAAGTTGATTTATTAATCTTATGCAGCAATTTGGTTTTGCCAAACAGAGAAAAGTACATAGAATTTGAGGAACTTATGACAAATAGGTCATTGGTCATTCAAGATCTTATCAAAGATATCCAGGCCACTTTAGAAATGAATGACGAAGTTCAGCAGGATATTCTTTCAAATTTTGAAAAGATCTCATGTACCGTTTTGAATCAAGAAGATGAGTTACTTGAAGCTGATTCAGTTACTTCAGATATGGCAGCCAATCTTCGTCAACAAATGGAATCAGAGCAATTTTCTATGGATTCGATTCAAAAGCTTATCAATCATCAAACAATCCTTGAGAAAATGCAAACTTCTTATGAAGAGCATAGATTGGCAACTATTAGATACTTTGATGTAATTCTGAAGACAGTTGCAGTGGCCAAGAACACTTTGGGTCCAGATCCGAACGAGTTGAAGACCATCATCAGCAAATTCTTATCTTTCAAAGATAGGAATGAAATAAATTAAGTTTTAGATTGTTTTATGTAATTTTACTTTCGACAATATATATGTAAAAACAAATTTTGTAATTGCAAGTGTCTTTTCCTTGCAATTTTTGAAAATGTAATTACATGTAAAATCTTACAAGACAAATCACAATTTGGATTGTAATTTTGAATAAGTCAATCGCAATTAGTTATCGGTTGAGAGATTTTCTCAAGTTTGTTGAGATCCTCCCACCTTTTTCTCCAGACCTTCCTCCTATAAATACTTGAGGGGTCTATTGTAATTTTTATCTTTTTAGCAAGCAAGAAAACTCTGCAGAATTTTATACTCATAAAGTCTTTGAGCTTTATAGTGAAATATTGTAAACTTTCAAGTAATATCAAAAAGCTGGAATTTCAGACTTTGAGCTGAATTCTTGTTTTGTATCTCAAATGTTCTTATGTCATTTTAGATCAATATCATTTTGTGATTACTTGAAGATTGTTGAAAGTTGCTGAAGAGAGATTCAATTTAAAAATCTGCAGTCTTTGTGCTGTAAATCTGAGAATTGAATTCTTAGTTAGTGTTAGAAATAGAGAAGAATTATAAGTCTTTATGCTCATAGTATCTCTCATTTAGAATAGTTGAAAGCATACATTATAATTTCAGTCTTTGAGCTGTTTTATCTTGTATATTTCCATAAAGTAATCGTTCTGAAAAAAGGTTGATAGGATTTCATTCTTTAAGACTTTGTGCTTATCGAATTGTTTTCCCGTCCCGAAGGAAATAACGGAAGTCTTTGCGCTTTCAGGAAACTTTATTTCCTTTCTCTTAATTTCACTGTATAGCTGTTGTAACAAGTTTTAGTAACATTTACTGTGTCTTTTCTGTGAAGAGAGAAGAACGTAATCTTTCCTGAAACAAGAGGAACGATTGCTGTCCTACCCTTAATTTTATTTAGTTAAAGGGGGAGCCTTCCCTTAATTAGGAGAGTTTAACTCACGTGCTGTGGTTGAAATCTCAATTTTGTACGCTTTCACGAGAATACAAAATTTCCAACCAACAGGGAGGAACTTGGTTGGGTAAGCAGTAACGAGTACCAAATGAGCATACACACACGTCAGTATAGGTTCTGAGAAACCAAGTCAGTTATGTTGGTCTAGATAAGTCATCCTTAGGCTTGGAGTTATGTTTACTTCTTTATGCTTTGAAAAGTGATGATTACTTATTTGTCTGACTTACTATGCTTTGACATGATTTGGAAAAACGTGAATGGATATACATTAAAAGGTCAAGTGAGTATGTGTATACGTGTACGCGTATCCATATGAATATACATGTCAAATACATACATATGCTCGGCAGATGGATATGCCCATATGTACGTAATGACATGATATACATACATTTATGTGTACACTGCATACAGAGAAATACATACTAATAATAATATTATATTATTATTCCCTGTTGACTTTACGTATATATATAAATATCGGGTTGCTGACTGGCTCATGATATATTTATATATTTGTTAAATATATATTTAAGTAATTAAATATTAAACGATTATATATAAAATTATTATAGTTATATTAAATATAAATATTTAAAATACTCGGGTATTTAAATATTTATGTGTTAATATATTTAAAGACTATAATAGTATTTTATAATAAAATAAATAAGGGAACTATATTTTGTCTAAGGGATTTACTTATATATTTATGTATAAATATATAAGGTGATTATTTAAATACATAAAGAATGTATAAATAATAATATTTTTGTATATTTTATTAATTAAATGTATTAATATTAAAATTAATATTTATTTATCTATAAATACGTTTATATTAAAATTAATATTTATTTATATATAAATACGTTTATATAAAAATAAATAATAATGTTTAAAATAATACATTAATAAGTAAAATATACAAAAAGAAATTATTAAAACAATTTCAAATTAAAAGAATGAAATTCGCATTTTATTTTAAAGTGTTAAAAATTGAAGAAGGAAATTCGTGGTTTGTAAAAAAATGGAAGTTCAAATATTTAAAAGATTACCATATGAAATATTTAACTTGTACATTTGAAAAGAGGCGAAATACTTTTAAGGAAACTTTTGGAAAAATTCGAATTATTGCAAATGAATGAAAATAAAGAAAAGAGGAAACTCTCCCGTGGAAATGGCGGAGGTCCCTGCACAGCTGGGAATGAAAGAAGACAAATTCAAAGCTCAAAAACCAGAAAATAGCAACAAACTACTGAGCTGTGTCGATTTGGAACTTGACCTAGAACGCAGCAAAAATATCATGGAAAATTCTTACGCCTGGCAAGAAAAACGTGGCTGTAGATTTCGTTTTTATTGCAAGTTGAAATGTTCTTCGAATTGCTGGCTGTATAGAAGTCGAATCATCATGAAAGAACATGACTAAGGGTTTAGATGAATGACAAGTAACATTTTGACTGAGTAAACTTTGAAATCTGTCAATATACATGCCCAGAAATGGGGAAACTGTTTTAACTGCGGCCTATAAATACTTCACAAACTTTCATTCGAAGGAATTCGGATTTTCTCTTCATTGACGTTTTTAGAGAGCTTATACACTGCAAATTTGAGAGCCAGTATTGTGAGACTGTGTTAGTTATCTGTTCAAGTGTTTTAGTGTGAGTTGAGTGTTCTCAGTTATAAATTATTGTGAAATAAGAATAACATTCTTATTCTGGAGAATTTCTTAGTAAGGAATCTTTTGACTGGAAGAATCCGAATTTATCATCTTATTTAGCTTCCATAATCATTCCCTGTTTTGGTCATATTATTCTATATTGTTGAGAGTAAAAGATACTGTGACTATCCCTGTTTAAGCTGTGAGTGAACTTTATTATTGCTGAGAGAAACCTTACATATTTTTTGAGAACAGTATATCACTAATTGCTGAGAGACATCCCCTGTTATTTTCTTCATCACTTCTAAGTTCACAGTAAGAAGATGAGATTGCCTTCAGCTATTGTAAGTGATTAATTTCTGAGGAAGAGTTTGAGACTGGTCTGAGAGTGCTGGAAGTCTTTTGTTCAAGGTCTGAGGAGCTGCAAACCCATTCAAGGTCATCCCCTAAAGGAAAAAGGCAAATACCAGGCATGTGGTTTCATCCTTCATGTTGCAGAGCATATTCTTGTTAAATAAACTAAAAGAGTAAAATGCTGAGTGTACACAGTAGGGAATAGCATTGAGTTCAATACTTCAGTTAAGATAAACAAAGAAATGATTCTATGTTGTAAGTAAATTACTTAAAGGAATGGTTATGCATGATTTCTGGAGTGTATACCTGTTTGCATTAGTGTGCGTTTTGCATTAGTGTGTGTTTTGAGGAGTATATATGGTTTCAATGATTAAAGGATTGTGAAAAGGGAACATATGAGTAAAGAGCTTAGGGGATTAATTTACTTATCTTACATTAAAAGAAATAATGGGAAAAGATAAAAGAGAGGGATTTGCTTGCATTTTGAATGATTATTGCTTGTTGTGTATGGTCTCTGTATATGGAGAATACATAGATATACTTATTATCTACTAGGATCGAAATGAAGGCAAAGTCAAGAAAGGTCTTTTAGCTTACGTTAATAGAATAACTGAGACAAGCTAAGAATTCTTAGGATAAAGATTTCCTAATTAGGAGAGTTGATACAAGACACTTGAATACTGTTTCCGTTTCTAGTAGGTTCGTATGATTGTAGGATATCTGGGGTGACGGATTACCCAATGAAGGATAAAACCTACGCGTAGAGTAAGTAAGCCTCAAGTCAAATCGGCCCTGAATAGTGTATATGATAGATGACCTTCATTCGAAGTACTGAATGAGAATACTTTGGCCAAATTAGTGAAAGGTACGACATCCACTTAGGTGTGAGATAGTTGAGACTACACTGTCAGTTCATTGTGATCCGGGTACTAGATCGAGATTGTGAAATAGCAAGGTTCTAGTTGTGTAGGACATAGCACTATGCTCAGTTGGTAATCGTTAAAGGATACCCTACCAATCTCTTCTTCGAAGGGAGGGTCGTTCATTGTGAAATGATCGTGCGGGGGACCGCATTATAAGTCCGTGGTTAGCGGAAAAGCGCCCAAGTGATGTTTCTCCTCCACAGCAAACGGCCGATGTACCAAGATTTGAAAGGAAGGACTCCTGGACATTCTTACTTCTATTTGTGCAAAAGCTTACGAGCTATGTATGTAACTGTATTACTTTTTAACTCTTCTTTATATTTGCAATAAAAATGAAATTCATGAGGAAACATATTGTAACTTGTACGTGTTTATCAATAAAGAAAGGAAGAAATTTATTGTAATATCTTTGTTATATGTTACTTTTACATGTTTTAAGTGAGAATTGGAAAGTTTTTAACTTACGCAGAATTGGGTCGTTACAAATAATCAGTGACAGTTTGTGTGAACAGCTTGCACAAGTCCCTACCACTCTTACCTTCTACATGAACTCATACTTGGTTTATATAGCAGCTTCGTTGAGGCATTTTCCAGGCCTATCTCCTAAAGGCGACAGATCATTGGTGCCTGTATGGGAATATTATAACCAGCTGACTTTTATTCCAAGTCGAGCGCGTTATAGAAGAGTTCAAGATGCTTTCTTTGGTTATTTTATGTGTTTATTTGACAAAGCATTAGCAAATAACAGGGTATCTGAGGCAGCTTGGAATAAAGTAAATGAGTATGGCTGCTTATTTCTTCAATTCCCTACCTTCACTTATATGAGAGTCGGCTGCTTTGAAGACCAACCTTATATGCTTCCAAGGTATCCGACTGATAAGATTATTTTGATGGAGCTAGGAAGGCAGTTGATGACAGTGCATGCACGTCAAGTTTCACAACACAAGACTGGAGTCAGTATTTCATCACATAATCCATTGGTAATTGGGAGGTATTCTTTGACAACTTCTACAAGAGCCAAGGCAATGGAAACTGAACTCCAGGAAATAACATTGAAAAGATTCCAGGCAAGAGTGGATTTTGATTATAGAAGGATGAAAGACAAAATTAAAAGAGCCTTCACTCATGTCCACCGTATTGAAGACATTTGGGCAGACCTCCGGACAGAAAAGGATATATACAGAATGGATTATTGCAGGCTTACAGTGGAGCAAATTATTGATGTGAATCTGACCTTAGTTCTAGAGGGAGTAATTGATGATAGACATATTTTAGATCCTGAATACGAAGAACAAGGAGTTGCAAATTCCTCTATTCCTGCAATCCAATGGTCTCAAAAAGAATTTGTCTCAATCTTTGATAGGTTTCAATCAGTCTTGGCAAACACCAACGCTTGGCTCAAAAGCATAGGTGTTAAGACTGTTAAAATCAAAGTTAGGGCTGAAGATGATCCAGCTGGTCCTAAAGGTTTGAAGTCAGAAATTAGAGAGCAATCAAAAGAAGGAGCTTCCTCTTCAGGTACCAGAATTAAGTTGAAGGTAAGCCGAGCTGCAGAACAACCATTGGAAAAGGAAACATTAAAGGGAAAAGAAGTCAATGAAATGCAGATTCAGGTTTTGGATCAGCAAGAAGAAGACGAGGTTCTTGAGACCTCTACCATTCTAAGTGAGATAACTCCTCACATTGAAGCTCCAATACCAGAATCAGCTATATCTCCTATGTCCCCTATCGACAGTGATGTTGATTCCTTCTCCACCGTATTTGTTCCCTCTATTCCACCTCAAGAGATTAGTCATCAGTCTTCATCAATAGTGAATACTCCCATAAGAAGCTTTCCCAATAACTTGGAGAGTATCTTTGATGTAAATCCAATCTTTCCAGTCATGTCAGAAATAACTCTTCCAGAGATTGATACATCTGTAACAAGGTTTGATTGTTTCATGGCCAATCCTAGTTGTAATTTATCTTCTGAGCAAAACATAGTTGCTGTACAAACCGAAGCACCTCCTAGAATTTTTGTTGTAACACAAAGTGAGACTGCAGTTGCTATTTCAGATGTGACAACCTTGGATCTTCCTCCATGGTTGAATTCAATTGCTCCAAAAAGAAAGAAACAAGCAGTGTCCCCTGATATTTTTGATTTCCAAAAATTGAAGAAATCAAAACCAATGGTTGCAAAGAAAGCAAAAACAGTCTCACAAGTATTTGTTGACAGCAATAGAATGAAATATGCTGAGATTGCAGAGCCTCTTGTTGATAAACCACATGAAGAGATGCAAGTGTCTGATTACAGATTTACTAGGGTGGAATTGGGCAAGCAGACTCATGCTAATATGATGCAAGATGCTCAGAGTTCAGTGACGATTTTGACACAAAGCTATAATGAACTTCTAGCTAAAAAGGAAAAGCTCAAAGAAGACAATGCTCAGCTGGTTTCAGTTATTCAAAGGATTACAGGATCATCAGAAGCAATTGATTCTTCATCTACAGCTCCTCCTAATGAATCAGTTAGGCAATTAGAAAGAATTGCACAAAAGGCCAAAGCAGTTGATTCATGGATAACTCAGCTGATTGATCAAAGCATTCCAATGATTGAGAAGACCTTGCAAGTTCTCAAAAATGTCAAAATAGCCAAAATAAAGCTAAATCAGACTTTGGAAGCTTCAAGCAAAGTTTGGAATCGCTTGAAAAAGATTTAAAAATCTGGCATGAAATAGATCAAGTCAAGTTACAAATTCTATGCAGCAACTCGATCTTGCCAAACAGAGAGAAGTACATAGAATTTGAAGAACTTATGACAAACAAGTCGTTGGTCATTCAAGATCTTATCAAAGATATCCAGGCCACTTTAGAAATGAATGATGAAGTTCAGCAGGATATTCTTTCAAGTTTTGAAAAGATCTCTTGTACAGTTTTGAATCAAGAAGGTGAATTACTTGCAGCTGATTGAGTTACTACAGGAATGGCAGCCAATCTTCATCAACAATTGGAATCAGAGCATTTTACCATGGATTTGATTCATAAATTTATTAATCATCAGATAATCCTTGAGAAAATGCAAACTACTTATGAAGAGCATAGACTGGCAGCAATCAAATACTTTGATGTAATCTTGAAGACAGTTGCAGTAGCCAAGAACACACTGGGTCCTGATCCGAATGAATTGCAGACAATCATCAGCAAATTCTTATCTTTCAAAGATAGGAATGAAAAAAATTAAAATTTTAGGTTGTTTTATTTATTTTACTTTCGACAAAATATATGTAAAAACAAATTTTGCAATTGCAAGTGTTCTTTCCTTGCAATTTTGAAAAATGTAATTACATGTAAAATCTTACAAAACAAATCACAATTTGGATTGTAATTTTGAATAAGTCAATTGAAGTTAGTTATCGGTTGAGAGATTTTCTCAAGTTTGTTGAGATCCTCCCACCTTTTTCTCCAGACCTCCCTCCTATAAATACTTGAGGGGTCTATTGTAATAGATATCTTTTTAGCAAGCAAGAAAACTCTGCAGAAATTTATACTCATAAAGTCTTTGAGCTTTATAGTTGAATATTGTGAATTTTCAAGTAATATCAAGAAGCTGGAATTTCAGACTTTGAGCTAAATTCTCATTTTGCATCCTTCATGTTCTTATGTCATTTTGGAGCATTATTTTGTGACTACTTGAAAATTGTGGAATATTGCTGAAGAGCGATTCGATTTAAATATCTGCAGTCTTTGTGCTGTAAATGTAAAGATTGAATTCATAGTTAGTATTAGAAATTGAGAAGAATTATAAGTCTTTGTGCTCGTAGTAGTTCTCATTTAGAGTAATCAAAAGATACATCGTAGTTATAGACTTTGTGCTGTTTCGTGTTGTATGTTTTCATTTAGTAATTATTCTGAAAAAGGGTAGATAGGATCTCATTCCTCAAGACTTTGTGCTTATTGGTTGTTTTCCCGTCCCGGAGGAAGTAACGGAAGTCTTTGCGCTTTCAAGAAACTTTATTTCCTCTTTCTTAATTTCACTGTGTAGCTGTTGTAATAAGTTTCATCCACTTATACTGTTTCTTTTCTGTGAAGAGAGAAGAACGTAATCTTTCCTGAAATAAGAGGAACGATTGCTGTCCTACCCATATCAGTTTTATTTAGTTAAAGGGGGAGCCTTCCCTAAATTAGGAGAGTTTAATCTCACGTGCTGTGGTTGAAATCACTATTTTGTATACTTTCACAAGAATACAAAATTTCCAACCAACAGTTTTTGGCGACTCCGCTGGGGATACGAATGCATTTGAGAGCCTCTTGCTTTCTTTTGAAGTCCAGTATTCTTAATTTGTTTACTTGTTTCTGTTTCAGCTTCTACACTGGAAGGAATCCGTTATTACGTTCGTCGTAAGAAGGGACAAAGCTCCCAAGAAATATCTCCTGGTGAACAAGCTAAGTTTGAGTTGCTCACTAGTATATCCTCCCTTGCACGAACTACTAGTTTTCCTCCATCCAAGAAGAAAAATCCCATCCCAAGTGAACATTCAGCCTTTTTCCTCAAACCTTTGATTTCAGTTGTTCCTACTATTCAAGCAATGGCTCAAGGTCCATGGGGAGCAGCTTTTGGTCCTTTAAATCTTACTCCACCTCTTCACGCTCTTCCACAAGGCTCATGCAAGAATCTACCCAAGTTTCACAGAGATGGTAAGCAACATCCTGATGAGCATATCAAAGCTTTCTCAATGGCTTGTGGTGTTCTAGGAGTAGAACATCAAGATGTTGTTGTACGATTGTTTGTGGAAACACTACAAGGAATTGCAGCTGACTGGTTTTACAATTTGAGAGTTGGAGATATCACTAGTTGGGATACCCTCAAGACTAAATTTGAAGAACATTTTAAGCCCGCTGAAGATGAACATGCATTGCTGGCTCAGCTGACTCAAATGAAGAAGGATACACATGAGAATATGCGTGAATTCATTGCAAAGTTTAATAAACTAGCAAACAGAATTCCTACTGATTCTCAGCCCACTCCTGCAAATCTCAAGTGTTTCTTCATCAACACTCAGCTGCCAGAAGTCAGTTTTCTTCTGAGAAGGGCAACTCCAACAACTTTGGCTCATGCTCAAGTCCTTGCTACAGAGATTGAAGATGATTTGATCTTGGCTGGGAAAATCCAGAAGGATCCTAATCGATTCAAAGGAAATTCCATTTCTGAGTCTTCCGCTTCAACTTCTATTGATCCTATGGTACAGAAGTTGGCTAATGAACTTCTTGCCTTAAAGAAGCAAGTTTCACAAGCTTCTTTTGCTGCTCCGTACAAGGATATTCCTAGAAGGACATATCCAAATTCTGCTTCCAACTATGCTGCCAGAAATCAGACTAAATTGCCTCCTCCTGAGAGGCTTGCACTTGAAGCACCCCCAAAGAATACAGCTGTTGGTTATTATGAAATAGATCGAGAAGAACTATCTTCCAATGATTTTCAAGCAGAAGATGAAGCTTTCTTTAATCAAGAAGATGAAGAGGCAGCTGGCGACTCCACAATACGATACATGCATTATGATGATTCAGCTGAAACAGAAAATATTGAGAGTCAAGCATATGCTGTTATTACAAGATCCCAGACTCGGTTGGCTCAAAAGGATGAAGAAGCAAAGGTGAAAAACAACGTTCAGTTGCCAGTGACCATTGCTAAGAAGGGGATGCCATTGCCCACCTTGACCAAGGATTCTTCCAAAAATCAAGTAAGCAATTCTTCCTCTATTTTCTCTGGTGAGCCTAAGACCAATGCACCAAATCCTAAAGTATTGGCTGAAAATACATCATCTACGTCTCTAGCAAATTCTTTCCAAGCTTTTGATATTATTGACCATGCTAGGAAAACTAAGATTCAAATGTCCGAGGTTGAGTATCTTCAAGCCAATCCTGATCAGCTTGAGAGATTGGTTAAATTTGTTAAAAATAGTGAAACTCGTCCTGTTTCAAACATCCCTATTGTCCAAGAACCTAAGAATCTGCCCAATAATTTGGTTATTATCCCATCTTCAGTTCCAGGAAAGATAGATCCTTTCTATATTTCCTTGCTTTTTAATGGTTTCAAATTAAGTAACTGTATTATAGATTCTGGTGCTTCGGATAATGTCATGCCAATCAAAGTCGCTGATTGTCTTGGATTAACTCTTACCAAAACTTTTGGTAATTGTTATTCTATGGATAATAAACAAGTACCTCTTGTCGGGCAAATCAAAGATGCACAATTTTCCTTTGCAGCCTTTCCTGAGAAAAAGATAAAGATGACTGTCCTTGTCGCGGACGTTCCAGCTTCTTATGGAATGCTCCTTGGACGTAACTTCTGCAAAGATGTAGGAGGCGAGCTCAACATGGATATGACAGAGGCCAGAATTCCTGTGAAGGGTGTTGTGCAGAAACTTGTTCCTGAAAGAGAAACCAAGTATACAGTGGTGAAATCTGATGACCCTCATGCTCAGATTCTTTTTGAATCAGCTGGTTTCGGAAATTACTATCTACATATTGATGAGATCTCTGAATTTGCTGAAGATTGGTGTTCTGCTGATTCTTCAACTCTTTCAGCAAATGAAGGGAGTTCTAATAATGGAGAGGATTTAACACTAGCTGAAAATTCTCTTGATCGTATGGTAGAAGATGCTGAATCTTCTACTACAGAAAAGGATATTGAACTTCTTCCTCAAGATGAAGAAAATCAGTCTTCTCCCATGGAAGAGGAGAGCACTCTTTCTTCCTCCTTTGAAGTAGGAGAATCCAGCAGTCTTTATATTGATGATAGCTCTAATGATGTTTGGATTCTAGAATTTGACGGCAGTTGTGCTACTAATGGATCTGGAGCTGGTGTGGTTCTGATTTCTCCGAAGGGTCAAATCTTTCCATATTCTTTCAAATTGCAGTTTGCAAATACTAACAACACTGCAGAGTATGAAGCTCTCTTGTTAGGAATGAATGTTGCGCTTCAGAGAGGAATTAAAAATCTGCACGCTCAAGGAGATGCAGAGTTGATAATATGTCAAGTAAGGAATATCTATCAGACAAAGAATGACAGACTCCGACATTACCGTAATTTGGTATGGGAGAACATTCAAGACTTTGATGCTTTCAGCATCTCAGTTGTTCCTAGAGAATTCAATGATAGAACAGATTCTCTTGTTGTTTCAGCAACTCTCCTTATTCCTCATCTTGATTTTAATCAAGATAAATATATTGTTGAATTAATCTGCAGACCTAGTGTTCCAGATAATTGGGACCATTGGCAGATTTTCAATGATGATAAACAGATTATTAACTTTTTACAAGTTGATGATGGTTTTAATAATCTGTATTTTGAAGGAAGCAGTTCATCTCCTTCCTCCGACTCTATGTCAGATACTTGGTCTGAATCAGATGGAGAGATTCTGCAGTTAAAGGGGAATAAAATTCCCAAGGGATTGGTATCTTTGGAAAAGCTTTTTGACAAGCATGATCGATATATCAAAAAGCAGCAACAAGTGAATTCAGATTCTCCTACAGGGTATGACAAGTACAACATTGGGTCTGAAGATGATCCCAAGATGGTTAACATTGGTAATAGTTGCACTCCAGAAGAGAGAAATCAAATTATTCAATTGTTATAGCAGTACAAAGATGTGCTAGCTTATTCTTATGATGATCTGAAATCTTTTCAGTCAGGAGAAGTTCAGCATGAAATTCCTTTGAAAAGTGATGCAGCTCCCTTCAAACAAAAGCAGCGCCAGTATAATCCTAAAATTTCTGGCACTATCTATTCAGAAATCCAAAAGATGCTAGATGCACAAATTATTTTTCCCATTCATCACTCAACTTGGGTAGCCAATATAGTTCCAGTACGCAAGAATGGTGAGATTCGCATTTGTGTGGATTTTCGGAATCTTAATCAACAATCACTGAAGGATAATTATCCTTTGCCTATAATGGATCAAGTGCTCCAGACTGTGACAGGTGCTCAAATGATGTCTATGCTGGACGGATTTTCAGGCTACAACCAGATTGAGGTAAGTGAAGCAGATAGACATAAAACTGCTTTTACTACTCCATGGGGTACTTTTGCATATCGTAGAATGCCTTTTGGATTAATTAATGCAGGGGCAACCTTTCAAAGAGCAATGGATTTAGCTTTCCGTGGTATCTTAGGAAGGTATATTGTGGTGTATTTGGATGATCTCACCGTCTTCTCAAAAGATCGTGAGAATCATTTATTTCATTTACAAGATGTGCTGGAGAGATGTCGCAAACATGGTGTTTCTCTTAATCCCAAAAAGTCTATCTTCGGAGTTACTGAGGGCAAACTTCTGGGACATGTATCAAATGAAGGAATCAAGATTGATCCTGAGAGGGTAAAGTCTATTCAAAATCTTCCTTTGCCATCTAGTAAAATAGCTGTTCATTCTTTCTTTGGGAAAGTGAATTTCTTGAGGAGATTCGTCCTAGATTTTGCTGAGAAAACACGTCATATCATTGATATGATGAAAGGGAAAGCTGTTTTTCGTTGGAATGATGAAGGTAAAGCCGCTTTTGCTGAAATCAAAGATGCAATTGCTCATGCCCCGGTGCTAGTTAGTCCAGATTACACTAAAGATTTTATTATGTATAGTTATGCTTCAGAGCATACTATGTCTGCTATCCTGATGCAGCAAAATTTAGAAGGGATTGAGTCTCCCATTGCCTTCATGAGTTGTCCGTTAAAGCTTCATGAGCTCAAATATTCTACAGCTGAGAAGAACGCTTTTGCTGTAGTGAAGGCAGTCAAGTATTTCAGGTTCTACATTCTCAATTCTCATACGATAGTGTTAGTTCCGGATACAGCTGTCAAATCCATTTTGACACAGCGAGATTTTGGTACAAAAAGAGGAAATTGGGTGGCTAAAATCCAAGAGTATGATTTAGAAATAAAACCTACCAAGCTTGTTCGTGGCAGAGGTTTATGTCAGCTGATGGCTGAAAGCAGTTCTGAAGAAAGTGAAGAGGAAACTTATGAAGACCTTCCAAAAGTGTTGTTTGTCAGCACTACTGATGAGTGGTATTCAAATATTGCCTATTTTCTGACTTATGGTGAATGTCCAGCTCATCTCTCTTTCAAAGAAAAGAGAAATTTAAAACTCAAGGCTGCAAATTATATTCTTTGGGATAATGGTTTGTATAAAAGGACTCTTGATGGTAACTTTCAGCGTTGTGTTGATAAGGCGCAGCAAGACAGGTTGCTTGAATCTTTTCATAATTTAGCATGTGGTGGCCATTTTTCTCCATCAGTAACTGCTCACAAGATCTTGAGAGCTAGGTATTATTGGCCAATGCTTTTTCAAGATACATATAAATGGGTACGTAAATGTACACAATGCCAGCAATTTGTTGGTAAGCAAAAAATGATGGCACAGCCGTTAAAACCGGTGGTGATAGAAGAACCTTTCAGGCAGTGGGGAATCGATTTCATTGGCATCATTAACCCTCACTCAAGTGCTGGACATACCTTTGTTCTCGCTGCAACAGACTATTTCACCAAGTGGGTACAGGCTATTCCTGTAAAACATGCTACTTCAGAGGCAGTGTGTAGATTTTTGAAAGAAAATATCATATCAAGATTTGGTGTTCCTTATAAGGTGGTGACAGACAATGCATCTTCATTTTCATCTTACGAGGTAACCCAATTCTGTTTTGATTATAGCATAATATTGGCTCACTCATCAGATTATTACCCTCAAGGTAATGGCCAAACAGAATCAAGTAACAAAAATCTAATCACTATCATCCGAAAGCTTGTGGATGAGAATCAAAGATCATGGCATAAAGTGTTGTATGATGCTTTGTGGGCTGATCGCATTACACCCAAGAGAGCCATTGGCATGTCTCCATTTCAGTTGCTCTATGGAGTAAATGCAGAAATTCCTATTACATTGGAACTTCCAGCTCTCAAGTTGATCAAGGCCGTAGAAGATGCTACATTTGAAAGTTCTCTTGATAAACGGATAATGTTTCTTTCTCAGTTAGAGGAACAAAGATCACAAGTGGTGGATCGTATCCACGACCATCAGAAGCAAGTTAAAGCTCTCTTCGACAAAAAAGCAAAGCAGAAGGTTTTCCAAGTTGGTGATCATGTCTTGCTTTGGGATAAGAGGAGGGAACCAAAGGGAATGCATGGGAAATTTGATTCTCTTTGGCGCGGTCCTTTTGTAATTCATCAAGTAATTGGTGAGAATAGCTTTCTGCTGGCGTATCAAGATGGCACTCCGTTCCACTTCCTTACAGTGGGCAGCATCTAAAACACTACTTTCGGTAGAGTTTTTGATTAGTTTCTGTATATAAAGTTTGAGTCTTTTTGTTTCTTTTAGTCTTTTAAATTTTAGTCTTTTTTCTTTTGAGTCTTTTCTTTGTGTTTTGTTTAATGACTCCGTAGCCCAATGAATCTTAAGGCACTTATAGATTCTGGATTCTACTACCCTCGTTTTCGAAGGCAGTTCTCCAGTCGGACCCAGCTATTATCCTAAATTTTTGACTCGTTTTAAAAAATTGGATAACCAATCAAAAATTTTATAAAATTTGAGACTTTTCTTCTTTAAGGCACGCAATACGAGGTGCAAAGAGTGGCAAATCTCTGTTTTAGGTTTATTAACCTTTGGGCTACTTCTTTTCCTTCTTTCGTTTCCGTTTTCGTGCATTTCTGAGTCATTTTTAGTGTCTTTTTGACCAAATTCGGGTTTTTGGAGCAACTCAGCAAATAGGGAAATTTTGATTTAAAAGCAAAATTGTTAAAGCTCTTCAAAAACCCGAATTTGCTTACTTGATCAAAAAGACCCGAATTTGCTTAAGAGTCCTTATTTTTGACAAAAGGCAAAATTGCTATGTGGTTTTAAAAGTCCGATTTGCTTTATGCAAAATTGCTACTTGATCAAAAAGACCCGAATTTGCTAAAGTGTTTTAAAAAACCCGAATTTGTTTTAAGTTTTCATTTTTGACAAAATGAAAATTGCTAAGTTATCCCAAAAGCCCAATTTTGTAAAATGAACATGTTATGACTTCAAAGAAACCCGATTTTATGTTTTTATTGACATTTTTTCATTGCCAAAAGCTTTAGAAAGTCCGACGCCTTTCTATTTCAAGCCAGTTGAGTTCTATTTGGTTTCTTTTCCCTATTTCATGGAGATTTCGTCAACCTCAAAGCTTGAAATTCGGACTTTTATCAGTAAATAGTCATCACTCTTTCTTTTTCTGGACGCGCCTAGGGTTTCTTCACCATTATTTTCACTTGCAATCTTGCTTCAGGTATGTTTTATGTTTCTTCATCTCTTTTCAACGTTTTTCTGTTATTTATTTCTTTATTTTAACGTCATTGTCTTTTGTGTATTTCGTTTTAGATTTAAATGTCTTTTACTAAAAGCGTTTTTATTCTTACACGTTTTTATACTGTTTCTGCCTTTACCATTATTCGTTTATACTCTATATTCATCCGTTTTTGTATTTTACAAAACGCGTTTTTCTTAGTTATCGTCCACCTTCATAAAACGCGTTTTCTTTGTCATTCGCTCTCATATAAAATGCGTTTTCACTGCCATTTAGTCCGCCCTCATTCAATATGCCCTTCATACCATACACTATCTGTTTTCCTTCATCCCATCGAAATACTTGTTTTCCATATCTTTCCATACACCTCATCCTTAAACTCCATACATAACGCATTTTTCACTCCTAAAAATGTCTTATATTGAAGATGTGTTTTTCACTATGTCATTCTAGCAGTAAGCTTCCATGTACCATTTCATTTTCATCCATCCACTTCCATTGTCATTTTCCACAAAGGTTACAAGTTTCTCCTTCACTCACATTTCGGGTTTCTAGCTCAAAAAATGCATTTCGGGATTTGCAGTAGGAATTACAATTTTCAAAATTGCAAAATTATAAAAATTGTTAATTCCAACTGCCTTTTGTAAAAATTGCTAAAGCTCTTTAAAATCCCGAAATTACAAAAAAGCAGAAATTGCTAAAGCATCAAAAAGTTCTGAAATTGTTAAAGTCATTTAAAAATCTGAAATGCCTTAAAAAGCACAAAAGTTGACCTTTTTTGGATAAAGTTCTAAATCCTAGCCAAAAAACCTCTTTGTCTTGCTGTTTCAAGAAGACAAGATGTTGTTTTTGACTGCCATCATTCCATCGAATTTCAAATTCGCCTTCACCATTCACTTTCCATTATTTTTCTAAGTCCATTTCATTGTCCTAGGGTTTGAGTTTCACCATGTCCACTCACGTTGATGCTGATGATGTTCTAACCTTATGGGGTTTTCACCGTAGTCTTGCAGATTCCTGTTCAATGACAGACGAGCCAACTTCTTCTAAAAGCAAAAAGATGAAATACAAGTTTGGTAAATATCAGAATGAGATTTCTCCATCTCATGTGGTTTCGAATATCGATGAGATCAAGGACACAGAAATTGGGCATATTGATATGTCTGAGTTTCTTGGGAGAGCTGAGAAATCTACTTCTTCTGACATGCAAAAATTGCTGAGGAGTCATATTCATCTAGTGTCTTCTTTTCCTATTGCTGCCCTTGAGCCAGAATTCGTCCTTGCGTGTGCAGCACACTTTGATAAAGAATCTAGAACTATCAAGGACGATGATGGCAACGTGGTTATCAGACTTGATGCTGAAAAAATCAACAGAGTTTTCAGAGTTCCTGATGCCACTACATATTCAGAGATATCATTGAAGAGTGCTCATAAACATTTTGACCAGAAAATGAGTGATTGTATTAGACATATCAATTCTAAGTGGCTTCTCAAACCACGACCTTGTGTGACCCGGATACCCAAGTTGTATCGGTCTGATTTTAAAGAGGAAATTAATGATATGATCACTCTTCTGAGCAGAATAGCAGGGTTGAAGGTTTCTAGTGTGTTTGAAAACTGGATGTATAAGTTCATGGTGGTTATTAGAAAAGCACAGCATCCAATTTTCTGGGGTGAAATAATCAGTGACAGTTTGTGTGAACAGCTTGCACAAGTCCCTACCACTCTTACCTTCTACATGAACTCATACTTGGTTTATATAGCAGCTTCGTTGAGGCATTTTCCAGGCCTATCTCCTAAAGGTGACAGATCATTGGTGCCTGTATGGGAATATTATGACCAGCTGACTTTTATTCCAAGTCGAGCGCATTATAGAAGAGTTCAAGATGCTTTCTTTGGTTATTTTATGTGTTTATTTGACAAAGCATTAGCAAATAACAGGGTATCTGAGGCGGCTTGGAATAAAGTAAATGAGTATGGCTGCTTATTTCTTCAATTCCCTACCTTCACTTATATGAGAGTCGGCTGCTTTGAAGACCAACCTTATATGCTTCCAAGGTATCCGACTGATAAGATTATTTTGATGGAGCTAGGAAGGCAGTTGATGACAGTGCATGCACGTCAAGTTTCACAACACAAGACTGGAGTCAGTATTTCATCACATAATCCATTGGTAATTGGGAGGTATTCTTTGACAACTTCTTCAAGAGCCAAGGCAATGGAAACTGAACTCCAGGAAATAACATTGAAAAGATTCCAGGCAAGAGTGGATTTTGATTATAGAAGGATGAAAGACAAAATTAAAAGAGCCTTCACTCATGTCCACCGTATTGAAGACATTTGGGCAGACCTCCGGACAGAAAAGGATATATACAGAATGGATTATTGCAGGCTTACAGTGGAGCAAATTATTGATGTGAATCTGACCTTAGTTCCAGAGGGAGTAATTGATGATAGACATATTTTAGATCCTGAATACGAAGAACAAGGAGTTGCAAATTCCTCTATTCCTGCAATCCAATGGTCTCAAAAAGAATTTGTCTCAATCTTTGATAGGTTTCAATCAGTCTTGGCAAACACCAACGCTTGGCTCAAAAGCATAGGTGTTAAGACTGTTAAAATCAAAGTTAGGGCTGAAGATGATCCAGCTGGTCCTAAAGGTTTGAAGTCAGAAATTAGAGAGCAATCAAAAGAAGGAGCTTCCTCTTCAGGTACCAGAATTAAGTTGAAGGTAAGCCGAGCTGCAGAACAACCATTGGAAAAGGAAACATTAAAGGGAAAAGAAGTCATTGAAATGCAGATTCAGGTTTTGGATCAGCAAGAAGAAGACGAGGTTCTTGAGACCTCTACCATTCTAAGTGAGATAGCTCCTCACATTGAAGCTCCAATACCAGAATCAGCTATATCTCCTATGTCCCCTATCGACAATGATGTTGATTCCTTCTCCACCGTATTTGTTCCTTCTATTCCACCTCAAGAGATTAGTCATCAGTCTTCATCAATAGTGAATACTCCCATAAGAAGCTTGCCCAATAACTTGGAGAGTATCTTTGATGTAAATCCAATCTTTCCAGTCATGTCAGAAATAACTCTTCCAGAGATTGATACATCTGTAACAAGCTTTGATTGTTTCATGGCCAATCCTAGTTGTAATTTGTCTTCTGAGCAAAACATAGTTGCGGTACAAACCAAGGCACCTCCTAGAATTTTTGTTGTAACACAAAGTGAGACTGCAGTTGCTATTTCAGATGTGACAACCTTGGATCTTCCTCCATGGTTGAATTCAATTGCTCCAAAAAGAAAGAAACAAGCAGTGTCTCCTGATATTTTTGATTTCCAAAAATTGAAGAAATCGAAACCAATGGTTGCAAAGAAAGCAAAAATAGTCTCACAAGTATTTGTTGACAGCAATAGAATGAAATATGCTGAGATTGCAGAGCCTCTTGTTGATAAACCACATGAAGAGATGCAAGTGTCTGATTACAGATTTACTAGGGTGGAATTGGGCAAGCAGACTCATGCTAATATGATGCAAGATGCTCAGAGTTCAGTGACGATTTTGACACAAAGCTATAATGAACTTCTAGCTAAAAAGGAAAAGCTCAAAGAAGACAATGCTCAGCTGGTTTCAGTTATTCAAAGGATTACAGGATCATCAGAAGCAGTTGATTCTCTATCTACAGCTCCTCCTAATGAATCAGTTAGGCAATTAGAAAGAATTGCACAAAAGGCCAAAGCAGTTGATTCATGGATAACTCAGCTGATTGATCAAAGCATTCCAATGATTGAGAAGACCTTGCAAGTTCTCAAAAATGTCAAAATAGCCAAAATAAAGCTAAATCAGACTTTGGAAGCCTTCAAGCAAAGTTTGGAATCGCTTGAAAAAGATTTAAAAATCTGGCATGAGATAGATCAAGTCAAGTTACAAATTCTATGCAGCAACTCGATCTTGCCAAACAGAGAGAAGTACATAGAATTTGAAGAACTTATGACAAACAAGTCGTTGGTCATTCAAGATCTTATCAAAGATATCCAGGCCACTTTAGAAATGAATGATGAAGTTCAGCAGGATATTCTTTCAAGTTTTGAAAAGATCTCTTGTACAGTTTTGAATCAAGAAGGTGAATTACTTGCAGCTGATTTAGTTACTACAGGAATGGCAGCCAATCTTCATCAACAATTGGAATCAGAGCATTTTACCATGGATTTGATTCATAAATTTATTAATCATCAGATAATCCTTGAGAAAATGCAAACTACTTATGAAGAGCATAGACTGGCAGCAATCAGATACTTTGATGTAATCTTGAAGACAGTTGCAGTAGCCAAGAACACACTGGGTCCTGATCCGAATGAATTGCAGACAATCATCAGCAAATTCTTATCTTTCAAAGATAGGAATGAAAAAAATTAAAATTTTAGGTTGTTTTATTTATTTTACTTTCGACAAAATATATGTAAAAACAAATTTTGCAATTGCAAGTGTTCTTTCCTTGCAGTTTTGAAAAATGTAATTACATGTAAAATCTTACAAAACAAATCACAATTTGGATTGTAATTTTGAATAAGTCAATTGCAGTTAGTTATCGGTTGAGAGATTTTCTCAAGTTTGTTGAGATCCTCCCACCTTTTTCTCCAGACCTCCCTCCTATAAATACTTGAGGGGTCTATTGTAATAGATATCTTTTTAGCAAGCAAGAAAACTCTGCAGAAATTTATACTCATAAAGTCTTTGAGCTTTATAGTTGAATATTGTGAATTTTCAAGTAATATCAAGAAGCTGGAATTTCAGACTTTGAGCTAAATTCTCATTTTGCATCCTTCATGTTCTTATGTCATTTTGGAGCATTATTTTGTGACTACTTGAAAATTGTGGAATATTGCTGAAGAGAGATTCGATTTAAATATCTGCAGTCTTTGTGCTGTAAATGTAAAGATTGAATTCATAGTTAGTATTAGAAATTGAGAAGAATTATAAGTCTTTGTGCTCGTAGTAGTTCTCATTTAGAGTAATCAAAAGATACATCGTAGTTACAGACTTTGTGCTGTTTCTTGTTGTATGTTTTCATTTAGTAATTATTCTGAAAAAGGGTAGATAGGATCTCATTCCTCAAGATTTTGTGCTTATTGGTTGTTTTCCCATCCTGGAAGAAGTAACGGAAGTCTTTGCGCTTTCAGGAAACTTTATTTCCTCTTTCTTAATTTCACTGCGTAGCTGTTGTAATAAGTTTCATCCACTTATACTGTTTGTTTTCTATGAAGAGAGAAGAATGTAATCTTTCCTGAAATAAGAGGAACGATTGCTGTCCTACCCATATCAGTTTTATTTAGTTAAAGGGGGAGCCTTCCCTAAATTAGGAGAGTTTGATCTCACGTGCTGTGGTTGAAATCACTATTTTGTATACTTTCACAAGAATACAAAATTTCCAACCAACAAGTCTTCTTCCGGAGAACGAAGCCAAGGGTTTCAGTTGTCTACAGGCATTGGAGAACGAGCCATCTTCAGTGTTGCAGTTCAGAGGCTGTGAAATACCAGCTGATCTATTGCTTTCAGAGAGATATCTTCATTCAGAAGTTATCACAGAACATTCATAGATTATTTATCTTCAGGGTTTTCAGTCTGTAATTCATCCAGTAGAGATTCTTCAGTTGATGCGCCTATTTTCCTGAGATCTGGAGATTTCAATAAGGGCCGTACTTTTATTGTTTGCTTGCTGCTCTTTCAAAGCCATACATTTATTGCTGCAGGCCGTACCATCTCAAAAAGGCCGTACTTTTCTGTTTAGGGGCAAATCGCCTTCTATATTTGCAGTCTGACTTCACAATTGGGGGCGCTTATGCATCTGGCATCATTCTGGATCATTTGTCGGAGAGAGAAAGGGTTATTTATTACAGCCGTACCATTTCATGAAGATTATCATGCTGCTGCAATATCAGGTTTTCATCAATAAAAGCATTGCTTTTTCATTCATATGTTATGAGATCTCTTTGTAATCGCTCTAGTAGATTAATAAATTTACTGGCATCATTAGATCTCGTATTTTCCATCAATATTGGCATTGTAGTATTTTATTTGAATTTATTAGTAAATTCTTGCAAAATCACAACTTTCTTTTATTCATGCAAAAACACCAGAAAAACCAAAAACATCAAAACAAGCAAAAAAACTAGCAGTTTCAGAAGTTAGCAGGAACAGGTGTTTCTACACAAATTACCACAAACATTGTAAATAACAAATACATTCCCAAGTGATTGCAAATTAGACGAAATTCTTCAAGAATTTGGCAAATTCTTTAACAAATAATCATCTAAAGCAAAGAATAAACGACCTCAAATGAAACTTTAAAAGGATTGAAGGTGTGTGAATGATATTCTTTAAGAATTTGTTCTTTGAAAAGCAGGGCCGGCTCAATGACTTCAAGGTTAACCAAAGCACTAGAACAGTGCTTTATCCATGGGTGACGGATTCAAATTTTGAATAGACTGTGATAGAACAACAACCAAATTTAGCATTTCCAAACTATTGTGATATTGCATTACAATAAAAAAACTCAAATGTCCTAGAACAGAAACTACTTATCAAATCCTTATACCTAATCATATGAACCCATGATTTCATTAGAGCATTTTAATTAATTCCTTGAATTAAAACAAAGACAAAATCATATATTCAACCAAAATGATTGAAGACTAATCAAAGGATCCTTGATCATCTTATTAATAATTCGTATGACAAGATACAAAAGGAGAGAATTTGCTTCAGAATTTGCACTTCTCATTCAAATGCTATTACTGTTGTAAGACCATTATGCCTATTACATACTCGAATTCAAAACTAAGACTCAACACTAATTCTATTTCTTTGTGCTTGTATTTCCAAAATCCTTTACATGATTTCCAAAATCTCTATCAACCAAAGACCTGTACAACTAGCCTTGAATTCCCTTTTATAAGAACAAGGGAGCAAACAAGCATTGGCCCAAATTGTACATTTAGTCACATTTTCATTGGACATACATTTCAATTTCATTTCAAGACTTCCCCAAAGACAGTTAAATTTGTATTTTCAAAAGAGGGAAATCACATAGGACAAAATTCCTTTTCTCATTGTTGAGGAAGATAGTTCCCGCCCTCCAAATGGCATCTTTCATCATTGCAACAACACCAACTGCAGGTAAAGCATATTTTCCATGAACAAAATTGTATTCCACGTGCACACCAAGATAGCAAAAATTAAAACATAAAAGGCAATAAAAAGGAAGAGCATACACCACATCCACATCAGCATACCCTGCCATCAACTTCACAACTGAGAGGAGATAATATTTTACAATACTTCATCCAAGGCTTAATCCATAAACTTTTCAAGCCATGTATTATACTCCTCTTGAGTAGGGCATTGTGTATCCAACAATCTCTACACCTTAGTGTTGTGCTGATTGTATCTAGCATCAATTAGTACCTTGGCCTCTTTAACAAATGCATCCATATGCACCTCAATCCCTGTCATGTTATCAACAACAACATTCAACATGGTATAATCTATGAGGCTGATCACTCTCTTAAAGTGTGGGAGAAGACCTCCCAACTCATCCTTCCAAACACTAAAATCCTTTAGCTCCCCTTCGTCATTTAGTATCTTAGGCATTCCATGCCCCTCCATGTCTCTGAACATCTTTAACTTGCCCTGGAGCTGAACACCAATTCTACCATGATATGTTGATATCTCACCCACTAAGTCTACTGCCTTCAGAAGTATGGAATGTTTGTTGGAGCTTCAGGATCATCTTTCATGTTAGGAATCATCTCCTTTAGTGCTCCAACTCTTTCACTCCATTTTCTCCAGACATTTTGAAAGGCAGTTTGAACTTGACTATACTTCTTGTGGGCTTCATGAATGCTCTTGTATGCTTCCCAAACAGTATCAGATTTGTGCACTAATTTGGGAACCTTGTGCTTCAGAACATCATCAAAAATACCATCATCCACTTTTGCAGTTTCTTCCTTGGATTTCTTAACATTGTCTTTCTCAACTCTCAATTCCCCTTTCAATTGACTAATTCTCAATGATAGAGTTTCCCTGTCTTGAGATGATAATTCTGAGGAAGAAGAAGGTGGTGAAGGTAATTCCTTCACTAATGGACTTGCTTGTGCAGTGGTCTTCATCTTGTTATATTCGTCCAAGAGAGTGTTGTAGTTGCTCAACAATTATCATATTTTTTCTGTGAAATCTACGAAGTATTTGCACTCAATATGGCAGCATGCACAATCAACTTTGCAGCTTGAATAGGAGTTATGTCAGTGGCTCTTTTCACCACAACTGAACCAATAACCTCCTCAATTGACTTCACTACCTCTGGTTTCCCTGTATTGGGTGCCATTGACCAAATTGCAAGGGTATGCAATTAGGGATTGAAACCGAAACCAAAGACTCGATTGTCAAAGTGTTCTTAAGATATAGAGGCCTTGGGGTCCTTTCTAATTGCATCAAGTGCACTATCAAAAGTAAGATTCCACCCTGGGAGTAACATCATACCACTTTCTTTAACAAAATTTTTGGCCTCAACAGGAGTGATTGCTGCTATCTCAGTCATTAGCTTCTCCTCCTCTGCCTTTTATGCCTCCTCATTCAAAGAGGGGTCCATTGTAGCCTTGGCATCCTCAATCCTCTTTTTAATTTCTTGGCTCTTGGATTGGATGAAAAACTCCTTGAATGCCTTAGTTTGAACAAAGGAATCATCAACAAGGAACTCATCACAGGCTTTGACCCTGGGATCATCATCAGCTTCTTCATCATATTGCCATTTGACAATTCTATCCACTGGAACATAAGGGTCAAGAGCGTCTTTTATTTGAGGGGAAGGGAACCTCTTTTCCACCTCTTGATCACTAGGTACATGCTCTGCAGATTGCTCATCTCCAATTAAGTCAGTGGCTGAGTACTCAACTAAAGGGCTGCCCCCTTCACCAACCTCCAAAGGTTGTTCTTGAATATCATGAGCCTCTTGTTGTTCTTTGAGTGCTTGAACCTTTTCTGCAGCCTCATTGACCTTTAAAGTGAACTCACCACTTTGATAATCTTTCAACTTGGTCATGGCCTTTTCATATGAACTCTCAATGTCATCATATGGAATCACATAAAATGAATTTCTTTTCAATATGTCCTCTTCAATATCAGCAATGGAAATCCGCTCCTTCCTTGAAGTCATTGCACCATCAATTGTCAAATTTCAGATTATATTATCAGTGTACATGAAATGGTGGGAAAATCCAAACAAGCCTTTTCTTCTTTTTGCATCATTAGCAAACCCCTTAGGGTCATAATTCCTCACCTCATCAACCGGAATTCTGAGGTTGCTTAACATTATACGAAATTTCTCATAACCCTTCTTTGTTGTGGCAATGAAATAACAAAAGGAGCACTGTGGGGCTATCACTGAACCTTTACTAGGAATTCTAAAATGTTCTTTATCCATAAAGTCCAACTGCCACATAATTTCCATAAAAGCCAACCTATTAGAAACATATACAGGTAGGCAATGAGGTGCAATCTTGGCTCCATAAGCTTTGATCAGAGTATAGTGGGAATGTAAGAACCAGTCACCCCAATTATGACCCAATTTTTAATCTTCTCTGAGTTCATGAGGGTGAAAAATCTTATAATTTTGTATGCAGGCTCAACACCCAAACTCTTCAGGCTACCAAACTTCAAGACATTGCAGAAAGCAAGATAGTTGGAATGTGGGAAATTCTGATCCCAAATGAAAGTCCACATTTGCACAGTAAAATCATTTCCCTTATCATCTTTTTGCCTCAACTTCATACATTTCTTCCATTTTTCTTGCCCAATCCATAAGATCATGTGCATCAATAAAGAATAATGGGGAAAAGACAGAGGGGCTTTCCCATCCTTCAATTCAATCAACCCCTTGTGCATTTGTTCTGCAATGTATGTTGCATAATCAAACCCTCTGTTTCAATTCCAATTTTGAATATCAATAATGATCACCAACAGTGCAATAGGTATCCTCTCATCAAATCTGTAAGCCAACACTTGATCCAAACAATAGTAGATGTTCTTGAAGTAGTTCTCAAATTCATCATAGTCAAAAGGTTCTAAGTCCTTAGGACTGAAAGCTACCTTATCCCCTTTCCTATACCTAGAAAGCACATGCTTCCTGTATCCATACTTGTTTTGCTCATATTCTTTGCACAATTCAGAGAAATTAATGCTAACAGTAGAATTAGGGTTTCGCTTGAAAACCTCCACAATTCTGCTTCTAGTTATATCAAGTAGTGGGGTTCCATTCTCACTCTTGATTGTTTTGTCACTAGCATCACAATGCTTGGCCAATTCCAACATCAAATCTACTTCAACAAACACATTTCGCACCACCAACCTTCCAAGGTTAAAACCCCATAGGTGACAGGCTAGACACTTGGCATACCGCCCGTTGAAAGCATAGAGGAACAACTCCCAACCACTCTGAGGTAATGGGACCTCTCCAATTGCAGCAGAATTATCAATTAATCTGCTTGTCATGACACCTTGTCCTATAGGCTGCTTACCAATCTGCTTTCCTCCTTTAGCGATATCCTGAGATTCACCCTCCATGAACTTGGTGAAATCTCTTTTTTCTCCCTTAGGTTTTGCAGTCTTCTCTGAAGTTTCATGCTTAGGTTTAACAACCTTGGTTTTCTTCTGTTTAGGTTTTCCCCCAACTCCCAAGGATTCACTAGGTTGTTGACTCATGGTTTGCACTTAGGGTTCACGAATTCAACTTATGAATGAGGGTTTACTGGTTTTATGCTCTCAAGAAACTAATTTGCAAAATACAAACAGAAACCCTCCCAAATCTTACTCAATTCCTACCAACTTCTACAAATTCGCATGATACAAAAACCTTTCAAACCCTAAGCCCCTAGAGCTTTTTGAACTAGTCAATGGTTTGCTTAACTAGCTAAATTCAACCAAAAACTCACAAAGATATGTGTAAAATTTGCTTACTCGAGAGAAAGATTTTCCTTCAATATCTCTGCAACCTCTTCGCCTGAGCTCCTCACGTCTTTCCCTTTAAACTTGACCAATTCTTTTGCTTTGAACACTTGCAATTCTGAGGAAAAATGAACCAACAACCTTCTTTATTGCCAAGGAATGGAGCATTTTCAACAATAATGCTTGAAAGAAAGCTCGCGCGAGCGAATAGACACGTACCCATTTAAGTTTGAATTCAGGCCATTGACCGTTCTGATTTAAAACTCCATCAATGGCTCTCCTTCATCCTCACGCTTTCTCTTTTTTTCTTTCAGCGATGCCCTTTTTGCTTTTAGCACCTTTTACTTTAAAACCATCGCTCCTCGCTATTTCATCTTTAGCTTCGTGGAGTGGATCAACGATGCTTTAGTTCCTAGCGATGAGAGGAATATTCCATCAAATATCCCTTAGTTCCACCATCACTCATCGTCAATGTGTGACCGAGGTCTTCATTTGTAACCACGATGGCTTGAGGGGAGGCAATGGGTATAAGGCTTAACCGTCCATCGCTTATCGCAGATACCTCTTTTCCTTTGTGTGTGTCATCAGCAATACAAACCATATGTGCGATGAGATCCTGGCTGTTAGATCAAGTCGTCCTCCTTTGACTTTATGCTTCCTCCATTGCTCATCGCTGATAGGGAAAACCCTTTAGAAAATTTTTTAGCAATCAGCAATACAAACCATATGTGCGATGAGATCCTGGCTGTTAGATCAAGTCATCCTCCTTTGACTTTATGCTTCCTCCATTGCTCATCGCTGATAGGGAAAACCCTTTAGAAATTTTTTTAGCAATGCCTTGGACCCCAACGATGAGTATATGTGTTAGCACTATCCATCGCTCATCGTTGATTCACTTCTTGATAGCTAAATCCTATTAGCGATGGAAGAAACTTAGCGAGGGTTCAAGATTTAGCCACGTGCCTTAGCAGCAAGATCAATGGTCATGCAGGTGTTGCTCCGAGTAGCACTTAAATTAGCGATGTAATATTAGAACCATAGACTTCATCGCTAATCACCAATATGGAAGAGGAGAGAAAGCAGCAATGTGCGATGGGTGTTGAACTAGAAAATGCAAAGGGCCATAGTGTTATTGCGTATCGATGATTCGGAACTTGAAGCATTTGGGTGATCAGTGATACAAAGGCTACCAGTGATAGTAGGAAAATTCCCCACATCGTGCATTGCTGATATGAAAATTAGGGCCCTTAATCTACCCGCGATGCAAAGCGGGGCAGCAATACAAAGGAACAAGGGTCCATCACTCATCGCTAATTCAATACTAGCAGTCACAAGGCTATGCGCGATGAGCAATATGCCGAGTGGTAAGCAAGAACTTAAGTGGGAAATATAATGCATGTGCTCATAAGTTGTTTCAAAAAGGGGGCCGCCTAGGTAAGACAAGAGATAGGGACTTAAAAAGAATTAAGACAATACTCGACTAAGGATATAAAGGTAAAATATTTGAGAACCCCAACTTTATTGTAATGTCCCCTGGTTCGGATCAACGATTTTTCCGTTGAATCGTTATTGAATTGACACAAATTGTCATTCAATATCATTTAGATGAACTAAGTTCCCAAATTATAAACTTGAACTATTGCATATAGCATTTAATGATTAATTCCATGAGAATTCCGTAACGAAAATATAATAAGTGAATATCGTCAGATGCTTTTGATTGAAACTTCAACTCATGCTTTGAGATGAATGAGAGGTTAAACCTCATTGATTGTTGTTTCTGATCATAAACTTAAATGCATGCAAATAAGAAAAGATGTTTTTGATATCTTCTAATTGCCCATACACCATTGATTAGGACTAATCCTTTCTTTCAAAGAGCACTACAGATCTGTTGTCCAAAATTCATATCATTAGAAAAGTTTCATGATTCCCTGATTGCTTTGACAAAACTCCCCTTTAATACCCACGGTTGGTCTAAAGTCACCTCTTTTCATTACATCCTTTCTTACAAAGGCATGTCTTCTCTTCATGTTAATTGTTATTAATTAATCGATGCCTTAATTCTGAGTTTGTTTTATTGACTCATTTTAATTATCAAATCTTTGTCTTCATATGTCCATTGCCTTAGGCGAATATTACATCTAGCTTCATAATGAAGTCTTCCCTACAATCACGACTAGTGTCATGCTCTCCCTGCAACTATAATATGGATGTCCTTCCTCATTGCAACTCTTATGTAACACTTCCTCTCATTTCACGACCCCTCAATGAATAGGAGACCATTAATATTTTCCATCGGTTTATTTCGTCCGACTCTTGACTTGGATCTATCGCGATAGTCATTAGTTGATGTCCCTTGAATTAATATTATAAGGTCTTCAATTGGTGAATAATAATCGATGGCCAACTATTGGAGAGTGCACAATGATATCTGTATTATAGTCGGTGACTTCAATGATAACAATGCACTTTAGAGTTTGCGACTATTAACCATTATCAGTTATCTATGGTAATAATAATCATATACATGAGTTTCGGCCAAACTAATAAGTGTCATTATGCATACATGATAATCTTACTGGACGTTAAATATGCCTCTAGTTGACCTACAGACTCTCATAAGCATGAGCAAGGACATTATAATAATCTTCAGTAGCTTTTGACAACCATGAAGTCGGCCTAGTAATTGTCCGTTTATGATGAGTACCTCCAGTATTATCTCCGCTTGCATTTGAATGACTTTGGTATTTAATCTGATGAAATAATCCACTGTGAGGAGCTTGCTCAAGTTCAATTGAACCAACAATCAAATATCAACTGAAATGATCTTTGTGGCTGTCTATCCGGGGTCCTTTTTATCTTTTCTCTGTATGATGTCGATCTCTGATTATGTATGGTGTCAATCTCTGCCTGAGGTATCTTCTTTCCTTTTCTATCTATGATATCCCACTTCCTCACATCGTCTGACCTTATATTGGTGTGGCACCCAAAAGACACGTCTTCAACCGATTCTCTTTTGTATGCCCATGCGTCCCTTCACACATGGTTAATTGTTAGTTTAATTGTGTGAACTAATCCTTTGTCTTCGTCTCAAGATTGACCACGTGCTTTTGCTGACCTCTTCATTCTTCCATCTTGCTATTTCAATCTTGCTCAATCTTTTTTCATAACATCTCTGTTAGTGTATAAATAAATGATTTAATATGTGATGTATTCCATTTGAATGTAAATATATATATATATATATATATATGTTATTGATTATAGGCATCCAATGGCTAGCTTCCATGAATGTGGTCACTCTGGTAATTCATAAATGTTTAAAGTTTTCTCATGAGGGCTCTATGCACATTGTGCATGACACTAGATATAAACCTCTGGTGTCACGTGGGGCCTACTTGTTAGATCACTTTAGGCCTGCCCATGTTGGTCTACTTCCTCCAAGGACAGACTTGTACCACACCTATGTCAAATATAAGAATGGGGGTATAGCACCAAAGGTGACCTACCCTATCTTCCCTTACGCCATTGCAGTCAAAGGTTCTATGATCGTGTGGGAGCAGGCTGCCTCCTCTCAAAAGGGGAAGGGGGAGTCTGCTCGCGCCTAAGAGCCTTCCTCTTCTTCTACTATCTCATCCGCTTCTACCTCTTACCCTACTGTTGTGCCTTCGACCTCTGCTCCCATGCCTCACATGGGGAGTCTGATGGTGCCCACTTGGTGGAAGGCCAAGCGTCAAGTATTTGAACTTCCCGTCTTACCCATGGTGTCGAGGCCCATTGTCTATGGTAACGGGAAGGGTCCTCATGGAGTTTCCCCTATGTCTTAGCCTGCGCGATCTCATACCACTTTTGCCCCTAGGGAGGTGAATGGAAAGAGTCCCGCTGCTGAGGCGCCTATGTATACTTCTCCACCTGCCATCATTTTCGCTCCCGTGCTTCTTGCTCCAGCTTCCGTCGACGAGGCTACCCTTCCACTGATGACGGTTGTGGACGACATGCCTTTGGTGGAACAAGAGTCTCTTGTTCCTTCTCAAGTAGTAAGTTCTAGTTTCTAGAGCCAATGAAACCAACTTGCGCATGAGCATAAGCACCGGAGGAAGGCTCTAGCTATTGAGAAAAATGCCTCACAGAAGGCAAAAGAGGAGCGTGTAGCTCTTGTTTCGACATCTCCTACTATGCCTCCTGCTTCTGTTCCTTCCACTTCAATTCCCGTCACCTTGGTTTTTCTCCCAGCTCCTCCCGCGAATGCCAATAACCCTCACCCCAAAAGGGTGCAGGTGTTCATCACTCCCTCTGCAGAGCCCCCTCTTCTAATGTCCCTTTCGGACATCCCTCCATTTTCCCGACCTATGGACATGCCAAACACCAAAGTGGTCTCCATTGTTGCCTTGTCCTCTTCCTCCTCGCCTTTCGATTCTTCTGTGGGGATTCCACATCCTCCAATGAAGCGTAAGTTGGAAGAAGACCTTGCTTCCAATGGAGGTCGGAAGAAGGGATTGTTGTCCATAATTTTTAACTTGTTAAAAATTGGTATAACCTATCAAGATTTTGAATAAAATTGAAGATTTTCTCTCCTAAGGCACATTGTACGAGGTGCAGACGTTGAAAATTTTCAGTTTTAGATCCATAGTTCCCTTGGACATCCTTTTTCATTCACTCCCGTCCATTTTCATAAGTTTCTGAGTCATTTTTCTTATGTTTTTGGTCAATTTCAGGTTTCTGGGGCATCACTGCAAGTAGGGGATTTATTTTCTTATTACAAGTCAGTAATAGGAGCTTTTTACCTCTATTGCAAGTGATAATGTTTTTTAAATTTTCTTTTTACAAGTTAGTTGTAGAGACTTTTTATGTAACTTACAGGTATAGGAACTTTTAGTTCACTTTACAAGTTACTTTTTTAAAAGTCACTTGTAATATGTTTTAAAAAGTCCGATTTCACTTAAGTGACTTGTAATGAGCCAAAAAAATTCCAATTTGATTTATTTGTCATAACTTAACTTGTAAAGTGCCTCCAAAAAGCCTAATTTCCTCTTTTTGATGAATTTTTGCTTGCAATGAGCCCAAAAAGGTCCGATTTAAGTGTTTTGACTTAAGTAACTTGTAAAATGCTTGAAAAAGTCTGATTTTGCAAGAAGGTCAATTTATCTACTTGCTCTGAGTCATGAAAATCCGACGCCATTGATGGAGAAGATTGTTTGTGTTTGAGTTTGCTTCTTCTCCTCTTTTCATGGTGGTTTCATAAATGTTTGGCTGTAATAAAAGACTCCCAGCTGTGCTAAATCAAGAAATCTTCTTTGGCTGAGTTTGTGCAAGTCACCTAGGGTTTTCCTTCATCATTTTGGCTTGCAAACTCTTGTTGCAGGTATGTTTCTTTTCGTTTCTTTTAGTTTTAGTCTTTGTTATTTGAATCTCTTGCTTTCTTAGATCGCCATTGTTTGAAACGAGTTTTTCATTCATCCCATATGCCTCCGTTTGAAACGAGTTTTTCATTCATCTCATTCGCCTCCATTTAAAAACGTGCTTTCCATTTGAAATACATTTTCTCATTCCATGAAAAACGTCATTCAAAAATATCTTTTAGTTCATAAATAAAAACGTCGTTGCTTTAAACGCGTTTTTCATTTACTCGCCTTTCATTCACAAAGATGCCTTTCCCATTTCACATGCCATTGTAAATACCTCTATTGAAAAACGTGTTTTTTTCACTTTGCCATTCGTTTTTCATTTCCATTCTTTCCATTCGCCCTATCCTTTCACCTTTCATTTCATTTTCCTTTCATCCACAATCATTCATCTCATTCACATTTCAACCATTTCTCCATAATATTATTGCCATTTTCTGCATAATAAAAATGATGCCCTTGGCTGAAAATCGGGTTTTCGTATTCTGATTGCAAGTAGGAGATTTTGACCAAGGTTACAAGTTAAAATAATAACTTGCAATTACCTTTCACTTTTCCTACCTTGCACTTTATTCACTTGCAACATGTCTCAAAAATCCCGAGTATACACTTTACTCGCAGCAAGCATCCAAAATCCCGAAATGCTTCAAAAGTGCCTAAAAGTTGGACTTTTTGGACTTGATTGCAAATGCAAGTTAAAAGTTTTGACTTGCAGTTTTCAAAGATGTAAACCAAGTTTTCCATTTTCCATGAAAAGCATATGTCGCTTTCACTTGCAATCAGCCTTCCAAGATCCGAAATGGGTTATAATCCTCATTTTCTACTCTCATACAACAAGAACACCTTCCTGAGTTTGAGTCTTCGCCATGTCCGCATATGTTGATATTGATGATGTCTTAACTCTATGGAGTTTTCATCACAGTCTTGCAGATTCTTGTTCAATGACAGAGGAACCAACTTCTCCAACAAATAAAAAGATGAAGTACAAGTATGATAAATATCAAAATGAGATTTCTCCATCTCATGTGGTCTCAAACATCGAAGAAATCAAAGATACAGAGATTGGACATGTTGACATGTTTGACTTTCTTGAGAGAGCTGAGAAATCAACTTCACATGATATGCAATTGTTGCTGAGAAGTCATATCCATTTGGTTTCCTCTTTTCCTGTTGCTGCCCTAGAACCAGAGTTTGTCCTTGCATGTGTAGTTCGCTTTGATAGAGAATCCAGAACTATAAGAGATGATGATCGTAACGTGGTCATTAGGCTTGATCTAAAAACTATTAATAGAATTTTCAGAGTTCCTGATGCGCCTATGTATTCAAACATCTCAATAAAGAGTACTCTTGATCACTATGAACAAAAGAGAGCATATTGTGTGCAACATATCAACACCAAATGGCTTCTAAAGTGTTGAACTTGTTTGTCTCGGTGGCCCAAGCTATACCAGTTTGAGTTCAAAGAAGAGATTAATGATATAATCACACTTTTGAGTAGGCTAATGGGGTTAAAATTATCTAATGTTTTTGAGAAGTGGATGTACAAGTTCATAGTGGTGATAAGAAAGGCACAACATCCAATCTTTTGGGGTGAGGTAATCAGTGATAGTTTATGTGAGCAGCTTGCACAAGTTCCTACTATGCTCATGTTCTACATGAACTCCTATTTGGTCTACATAGCAGCTTCATTGAGGCAATTTCCAGGCCTTTCTACCAAAGGTGATAGATCCTTAATACCGATATGGGAGTATTATGATCAGCTGCCTTTGAGACCAAGTTGAATTCATTATAGAAGGGTTCAAGATGCATTCTTTGGTCATTTCATGTGTCTATTTGACAAGACCTTACAGAAAAATAGAGTATCCGAGGCTGCTTGGAAGAAGGTGAATGAATATGGTTGTATCTTTCTCCAGTTTCCCACTTTCACTTACATGAGAGTTGGTTGTTATGAAGATCAGCCTTACATGCTTCCAAGATATCTGACAAATAAAATCATTTTGATGGAGCTTGCAAGGCAATTGATGATAGTACATGCACGACAGGCTACACAACATGAAGCTGGGGTAAGTATCTCTTCTCATAATCCATTGCAGATTGGGAGATACTCTTTGACAACTACCTCAAAGGAAAAGGCAATGGAAACTGAAATTCAAGAGATTAAATTGAAAAGGTTCAAGGCAAGAGTGGATTTTGACAACAGGAGAATGAAAGATAAGATAAAAAGAGCTTTCACACATGTGCATCACATTGAAGATATTTGGGTGCATCTTCAAACAGAGAAGGACATCCGTAGGATGGATTATTGTGTCATGTCCCCTTCTAGTTGACATCTCTCAGAGCTCACGATTATCCTATTATGCGACCCTCGTAGGCTGATGGGACGGATAGAGGGTCTTGATGGAGCTTGGCTCGGCTTCAGTTGTCAGTATTTGATCAGTTGGCTTTCGTTCAGGCTCATTCGGACACCGTTTGCCTGAGTTGCTATTTTTAGCAGTTTTTGGCACTCAGCGAGGCACCCCTGCTATTTTTAGCAGTATAGTTTGGTCACGTGCAGAATCACTCCGTGGTTCGCCAGCTTTAGATGGTTTGAGAATCGGATAGTTTTTGAGGAAGATATTAATATTTAATTGATTTAATTAAATATTAATTTTTGGAGCTATATTATAAAGTTATAATATTTTTATATTATAACTTAAGTGCTTGACTCAAGGGGGTGCCCATCATTGAAAGGGGGCCGTTTTTAATTATATTTTATAATTAAAAATTTGATCAAAGACTATTGGAATAATTAAAAAGAAAAGTCAAATTTATTTTAATGATGCTTTTTGAAGGAATTCTCACTTTTCAAAGGATATAAGACTTTGCTTTGGAAATCAAGCCCATTATGTTATTGAATATTGAAAATTGAGCAAGTCTTCAACCAGAGCACGGAAGCCAAGGGTTTCAGTCTCAGAGCATTGGGGAATGAGCCATCTCCAGTGAAAGCAATTCAGAGGTTGTGAAATATCATCCGATTTATTGCCAGGCAGAGAGATTTCTTCATCCAGGAGAGATCACAGAACATTCACAGAGCATTATTATTCAGGGTTTCTAGTGTGAGATTTATCCAACAAGGTTTATGCAGTTGAGGCGCCTATTTCTTTTAGATTTGGAGATTCCAGAGAGAGCCGTACTTATTTATTGATTGCTGCTGTATCTTCAAGTCCGTACATTACTGCTGTAGCAGGGCCGTCCCATTGAGAAGGCCGTACCTTTTCAACCTTAAGAAAAACGCCTCTTATTTGGTCTGTCTGACTTTGACCCAGTTGGCGCCTATGCTCTTGGATCCTATTCGAAGCATCTGACGGAGGGACAAGGAAAATCTATTGAGGTTGTACCAGATCAAGGGTGATTTCAGCTTGCTGCTAATATGTCATGTCCCCTTCTCAGTGACATCTCTCAGACGACAGGATTGGCCTATCATACGACCCTCGTAGGCTGATGGACTGGATAGGGGGTCATTTCGGAGCTTGGCTCAGCTTCAGTCAGCAGGGATTGATCAGTTGTCTTTCGTTCTGGCTCGATCGGAGGTCATTTGCAGAATTGCTATTTTTAGCATTCGGCAGTGTGGACCACTGCTATTTTAGCATTTGGCTGCATCAGGAATCACTTCGTGAGTCTGTCGCATCAGACGGATCAGTAAACGGGTTAGAAATAAGGGAGATATTAATATTTGATCGTATTGATTAAATATTAATTAATTAACGTTTATAATATAAAGTTATAATTTAATATTATAACTTAAGTGGTTTTTCTTGAAGGGTGCGCCCAACATCAGAAGGGGCCAAAAGTCATGATTAAAAGTAATTGAAATATTCAGTGATGGACTATTGAAAGATTAAAATATTAAAACGTGAATATTTCATTAAAACCCTATTTTCAAGGGAATCGCACTTTTCATGTATTTGAGGGTTTGCCTTGGGAATGGAGCCCATTATGAGTTTATTGAATTTGATATTGATCAATTTTTGGTCTGAGCCTGAGACTTAGGGTTTCACGTTCGATTCCTTGGAGAACGAGCCATCTCCAGCGGAAAGCAATTCAGAGAGTGTGCAATATCACTCGATCTATTGCCTACAGAGGTTTTCTTACTCAGAGAAAACTACAGAGCTTTCAGATATTGTATTTGTCAGAGATTCTTCAGAGGTTTTCATCCAGATACCATTTGTTCATCAAGGCGCCATCTCAGAGATCCAAACTTTGCTTATTGGAGAAGTTCGTACCATATTCAATGCTGATCTGACAGGCCGTACATCTCTGTCAGGCCGTACCAGCAACAAAGGACGTGACTTCTGTTTAATTCATACGCCTATCCTTAGCTCTCATTCATTCACCATCTGGAGGCGCTGGGAGTTGCTGGAGACTTGGGAATCTACAGACTGGAGAAAAGACCAAGCATTCATGATAGCCGTACAATTCTGTACCTTCAGCCGTACCAGGAAAAATCAGGTTCTCTTCATAAATAAAATTCATTCTTTACTTTGCATGTGTCAAAATCGCATTGTACTGTTTCCAGTGAATGAAATAAAAGAGGCGCATTCATCATAGCTTGTATTTACTACCCTATTGAGGATCTACTATTTTATTAGGAATTTATTTTAAATTTCTGTCAAAGCCGTACTATCATTAAATGCATTGAAAACACAAAAAAATTGCAAAACTTCAAAACGTCAGAAAAACCTAAAAATATCAGTTAGATCATTGACAGAGGGAAACCAGGGGTTTCTACAGTGGTATCAGAGCTTGATTCTGCCATCCTAGGGTTTGGCCATCACATGCAACCAGAGGAAATTGATACATACAGGTACTACACTCGCAGACGTGCCTTGCTTGAAAGGCAACGCAGTTTGAGCAGGCAGCCGGAAATCATGGCTGACAGGAATGATAGGGCTGAGAGAACAGATATACCTCGGACAGATGTCCCTCATAACAACCGAGATCAGGATGATGCTGAGGTCTTACTCACACTCAGAGATCTTCGTGCAGGACAACGTCGATCCGACGATGTATTACAGCAGGTAGCACAGGCACTGCAGAGATTAGGGACTTCGAGGAGACCGTCACCACATCGTGATGATGACAGGAGTGATGCTGGGTCACGGAGAGCACCTAGGACAGTGTCACGGACAGCGATAGGCCTACAAGGCCTACGTTCACGAGACAGGAGCCCGATGAGGCTATGCCAGAGGAGGATCGGGATGATTTGTTTGCTGATAACCTTATGGCAGCAAACGAGGAGTGGGAGTTGATACCTCCTGCAGTCAGAGAACGGATCACTTTTGACCGTTTTATCACACAGAGGCGTGAACACAATAGGGCTCGTCAGGATTGGAGACCCCGACAGCAGAATAATGACCTCAAACATGCAACTAACAGGTTGAATCTGGTAATGTTTGATGGCAGTGGGAAGATGACAGCCCAAGCTTGGATTAGCAAGCTTGATACATTCCTTACCTTGCGTCCGATGGCTGAGAGAGACGCTATCCGTTACGCTACACTGCACCTCGAGGGAGTAGCTTATGACTGGTGGCATCACGGTATGGTGACGCTACATCATGATAGGATCACTTCATATCAGGAGTTCGTAGACAGGCTGGTTGAGAGATTTGATAGGAAGGATCCGGAGACTTACTTCAGAGATTTGGCACAGTTGAGGCAGAGTGGCAATCTCGAGACATACATCAGCGACTTTCAGAGACTTTCCGTCATGGTTCCGAGCATATCTGAGAGGCGGTTGGTAGTTCTCTTTATGGAGGGTTTGACAGAACCACTTAAAGGCTGGATAAAAGCCTTTGATCCTCCATCACTACAGGAGGCGATGAGGAAGGCACGTAACATGGAGTTCGCAGCCCCGGCAAATAAATTTAACTCCAGAGGTTCTTCATCGTTCCGAGATAACAAGGGCTTTAATAAAAACAATGATAAATCTGATTATAACAAAAACAGATCAGATTATAGAAACGATTCGAAGGGTAAATCAGCCTTCCCACCTTTGGATCGTGAGGCCCTGAATGACCTTCGCAGGAAAAAGTTATGCTTTTACTGCAAGGGACCGTATGATGCCAATCACGATTGCCCTCTAAGACCTAAGGGCAAGGCGAATCGTGTTATGTGGGCATACTATGAAGACTCCGAATCAGAAAATTCAGAGCAGCCTGAGCATTCAGATGAGTCAGAGACAGAGACTCCAGAGCATAGAGTGGAGGTAGAGCCCGAGCTTCAGATACAGGAGGGCAGATTGTCTAGCATTCAGCAGGAGGGTTCTTTCCGGCTCCGTGGTGTATTAGCAGGTCAGAGGGTCATTACCCTATTGGATACAGGAGCTACACATAATTTTATTGATGCTAGGTTCGTTGAGAAACGAGGGCTTATCACAGAGGAGTTTGAGGGCATCAGAGTCAAAGTGGCGGATGGGTACACTTTGAGATGCGAACGCATGATTAGAGATCTTCCATTACGCTTGAACAACTATGAGTTCAAGGCAGATTACTATGTTGTCAATATGGGAGACATCGATTTAGTATTGGGAATGAAGTGGTTGCACTCACTGGAGGAGGTCACACTTCGTCTCAAGGATATGGAAATACGTTTTGAGGTCGACGGGAAGACTCACATTCTTAAGGCAATACGGGACAGCGACCTTAAAACAATTTCCTTTCGCCGAATGGAGCGGCTCATGCGTCATGACATGGTAGAGTGGGCTGCCGAGTGTCATTTAGCACCTTTACAGGAGGGACAGCAGAAGACAGAGTATCATCCGGACATTCAGAAGATCAGAGTCAAGCATGATAAGGTGTTCAGTGATATTCCGCCAGGTAGACCTCCAGATAGAGGGATCGAGCACATTATTGAGCTCGAAGAGGGTGCAAAACCCATCATGATAACTCCTTACAGGCATCCGAAAAGATTGAAGGATGAGATTGAGAAGACCATAAAGGAGTTATTGGCTATGGGTCACATTAGACCTAGTAAGTCGCCGTTCGCTTCTTCTGTTGTATTGGTGAAGAAGAAGGATGGAACGTTGCGCATGTGCATTGATTACAGGGTCCTGAATAAGAGGACAATCAAAAACAGATACCCGATACCGAGGATAGATGAGTTGATTGATGAGCTTCATGGGGCATGTTATTTCACGAAGATTGATTTACGGTCGGGTTATCACCAGATTAGAGTCCGTGAGCAGGACATAGAGAAGACAGCCTTCAGATGTCATTGTGGGCACTTCGAGTTCGTAGTGATGCCATTTGGGCTCACTAATGCGCCAGCTACCTTTCAGTCTACTATGAACAGGGTATTTCATTCTTTGCTGAGGAGGTTTGTGTTGGTTTTCTTCGATGACATTCTGATATACAGTCGGACTTGGCAGGAGCACCTGGCTCATTTGGAGACTGTATTGAGCATCTTGGAGAGGGAGTCCTTGTACGCCAAGGAATCCAAGTGCGACTTAGGGATGACCGAATTGCTATACCTTGGTCATATTATCAGTGCGGATGGAGTGCGTATGGATCCTGAGAAGATCCGCGCCATTGTTGATTGGCCCACACCGGCGAACCTGACACAGTTGAGAGGGTTTCTCGGTTTGTGTGGATTCTACCGCAGATTCGTGAATGGTTATTCACGACATGCAGCCCCGATGACAGATTTGATGAAGAAGGGGGCGTTTGTTTGGACTTCCGAAGCACAGGAGTGTTTTGAGAAGTTCAAAGAGTTGATGACCACTTGCCCTGTTTTGGCACTACCGGACTTTACGAAGCCGTTTGAGCTTCAGTGTGATGCATCAGGTGAGGGCATTGGTGCGGTGCTTATGCAGGACAAGCACCCAATAGTTTATGAGAGCCGCAAGCTCAGAGGACCCGAGAGGTTGTATAGCATATACGACAAGGAGATGCTCGCGATTATGCATGCCTTAGCTAAATTCAGGCAATATCTTGTTGGCAGCAAGTTTTGCATCAAGACTGATCATAACAGTCTTAGACACTTTTTAGGGCAGCGAGATCTCAACGACAGACAGCAGAAGTGGGTCAGCAAGCTGCAGGCTTATGACTTTGATATTTCATATATCAAAGGTACTCAGAACGTAGTGGCAGATGCATTATCACGGAGACCGTATTTAGGCACTATGGTTCAGATTGCAGAGGATTGGAGGCATTTGATAGTGGCAGAGTATGCCAAGGACAGTTGGGCCTCCAGCATTGTCGAGGGAGCAGCAGTAGATACCAGGTACACACTTGTAAATGATTTGATCATTTACAAGCACAGGATATTTTTGATTCCCGGTTCTGAGGTGAAGAACATGGTTATGAGGGCCTTTCATGATGTTCCCACAGCAGGACATCCCGGTTACTTCAAGACTTACAGGCAGATACGGGAGAGGTTCACGTGGAAAGGTCTCAAGAGAGATGTTCTTACGGCATGTGAGTGCTTTTGTTTTGTCGGCGAACAAGCGGGAGAACACTCACCGTGATCTCTGACCACTTCCGATCCACAGCGGGAAGTGGGAATGCCTGTCGATGGATTTTATCACGGGCTTGCCTAAAGCCCAAGGGCGTGATTGTATATACGTGGTTGTGGATCGGCTTACGAAATATGCCCACTTCTTCAAATCACCGACTCACGCGGCTTCTACGGGTGGCGGAGGTACTTTGATGTCGAGACTTCATGGGTTTGCCTCGGGCATACGTCGGTGATAGAGATGGCGGTTCTGAGTAACCTGGCGGAGGTCTTGGAGCTTCTGCGGGACCGAGCTTACGCCGAGCACCAGTTACCATCCACAGACAGATGGGCAGACAGAGATGGTAAATAAGTGGGTGGAGGGATATCTCAGGAACTACATAGCAGGGCAGCAGAAGGCGTGGGTCAAATGGATACATTTGTGTGAGTATTGCTACAACTCGACATTCCATATGACCATTCAGATGTCACCCTTCATGGCGCTATATGGGTATAGTAATAGAGTTTCTTGATATTTGTTATTATTGATGATCTTGAGAGTGCGAGGAGGTTGGTTGCGGGAGTCGGGACGCACCTGGGGGCTCTGAGAGGGAATGTGCAAAGGCACGAATCGCGGAAACGTCGCGGTCGAAGAGAATGAGGTTGGTGATATGGTTTACCTCATGCTTCAGCCCTACCGTCAGTCCACTCTTAGGAAGAGTGGGTCAGAGAAGCTTAAGCCGCGCTATTACGGTCCTTTCAGGATCCTGAGGAGAGTTGGCGAGGTGAAAAACTTCTGACTGTTCCCGGTACAGGCGAGTACCTGATATTTCATGTATCACGCCTCAAGAAGGCGTTGAGTCACATCAGCGTTGTACCATCTGGAGTATTACCACCCCTTAGATATTGAGGTAAGTTGATTCTAGTACTGGTCCATCTGGGTATAGGGAGAGAGCGGTGCGTCGGAGACTATCGAGATACGGTGAAATGGAAGATTTGCGGTTGAGGATCGACATGGGAGAGTAGGGAAGTGCGGCATCGGCGGCCAGTTGCTTGAGGACAAAGCAATTTCGGGAAGAAGTGAGCTGTCATGTCCCCTTCTGAGTGACATCTCTCAGACGACAGGATTGGCCTATCATACGACCCTCGTAGGCTGATGGACTGGATAGGGGGTCATTTCGGAGCTTGGCTCAGCTTCAGTCAGCAGGGATTGATCAGTTGTCTTTCGTTCTGGCTCGATCGGAGGTCATTTGCAGAATTGCTATTTTTAGCAGTTCTTGGCAGGCAGTGTGGGACCACTGCTATTTTTAGCAGTTTGGCTGTGGCGGCATCAGGAATCACTTCAGAGTCTGTCAGCATCAGACGGATCAGTAAACGGGTTAGAAATAAGGGAGATATTAATATTTGATCGTATTGATTAAATATTAATTAATTAACGTTTATAATATAAAGTTATAATTTAATATTATAACTTAAGTGGTTTTTCTTGAAGGGTGCGCCCAACATCAGAAGGGGCCAAAAGTCATGATTAAAAGTAATTGAAATATTCAGTGATGGACTATTGAAAGATTAAAATATTAAAACGTGAATATTTCATTAAAACCCTATTTTCAAGGGAATCGCACTTTTCATGTATTTGAGGGTTTGCCTTGGGAATGGAGCCCATTATGAGTTTATTGAATTTGATATTGATCAATTTTTGGTCTGAGCCTGAGACTTAGGGTTTCACGTTCGATTCCTTGGAGAACGAGCCATCTCCAGCGGAAAGCAATTCAGAGAGTGTGCAATATCACTCGATCTATTGCCTACAGAGGTTTTCTTACTCAGAGAAAACTACAGAGCTTTCAGATATTGTATTTGTCAGAGATTCTTCAGAGGTTTTCATCCAGATACCATTTGTTCATCAAGGCGCCATCTCAGAGATCCAAACTTTGCTTATTGGAGAAGTCCGTACCATATTCAATGCTGATCTGACAGGCCGTACATCTCTGTCAGGCCGTACCAGCAATAAAGGACGTGTCTTCTGTTTAATTCATACGCCTATCCTTAGCTCTCATTCATTCACCATCTGGAGGCGCTGGGAGTTGCTGGAGACTTGGGAATCTACAGACTGGAGAAAAGACCAAGCATTCATGATAGCCGTACAATTCTGTACCTTCAGCCGTACCAGGAAAAATCAGGTTCTCTTCATAAATAAAATTCATTCTTTACTTTGCATGTGTCAAAATCGCATTGTACTGTTTCCAGTGAATGAAATAAAAGAGGCGCATTCATCATAGCTTGTATTTACTACCCTATTGAGGATCTACTATTTTATTAGGAATTTATTTTAAATTTCTGTCAAAGCCGTACTATCATTAAATGCATTGAAAACACAAAAAAATTGCAAAACTTCAAAACGTCAGAAAAACCTAAAAATATCAGTTAGATCATTGACAGAGGGAAACCAGGGGTTTCTACATAATACCAGGTTCTTTCATTAAATAATGTTGTTTCTTTGTTGCATGTTACAGGATCTTTATTGTACTGAGTCCAGATGATCAATAAATGAATTGCCAGTATTAGATCTTGTATTTCCATCAACAATGATAGTGTAGCATTTTATTTTGAATTTATCATTAAATTCTTGCAAAATCACAATTTGCTTAATTCATGCAAAAACCACAAAAAAACCAAAAATCACCAAAAACAAACAAAAACAGTCAGATTCAGAAACAGGGGAAACAAGGGTTTCTACAATGGTATCAGAGCTAAATCCTGCCATCCTGAGGGTTTAGCACTCTTATGCAGCCGGAAGAGGTTGGGTCTTACAGGTATTATACTCGCAGGAGAGCACTGATTGACAGACAACGGGGTTTGAACAGGCAGCCGGGAAACATGGCTAATAGAACAGATACTTGTAGAAATGATATTCCTCAAAACCCTAGGGATCAGGACAATGAAGAGGTTTTACATGCTCTCAGAGACTTACGAGCAGGTCAACAGCAGTCTAATGATGTATTACAGCAGTTGACAGTAGCACTTTAGAGATTAGGTACACCGAGGAGACCGTCACCACATCGTGACGATGACAAAAGTGATGCAGGTTCACGGAGAGCACCTAGGACTGCTTCTCGGACAGCAGACAGGCCCACTAGGCCTACGTTTGTGAGACAAGAGGCCGATGAGGTTATGGCAGGTGAGGAGCATGAGGAGTTGTTCGCAGACACACTTATGGCAGCGAACGAGGAGTGGGAGTTAGTACCACTTGAGGTTAGAGAGCGGATCACTTTTGACCGATTTATTACACAGAGGAGAGAACATCACAGAGGTCGACAGGATTGGAGACCTAGACAGCAGAACAATGACCTGAAACATGCTACAAACAAACTCAATCTAGCGATGTTCGACGGTAGTGGCAAGGTCACAGCTCAGGCATGGATTAGTAAGCTAGACACTTTTCTCACGTTGCGTCCGATGGCTGAGAGGGATGCTATCAGATATGCGACACTGCATCTTGAGGGGGTAGCTTACGATTGGTGGCACCATGGGATGGTGACACTCCAGCATGACCGGATCACATCCTATTAGGAGTTTGTTGATAGGCTGGTGGAACGTTTTGACAGGAAGGATCCAGAATCCTACTTCAGAGACTTGGCTCAGCTGAGACAGAGCGGCAGTTTGGAGTCTTATATTGGTGACTTTCAAAAGTTATCAGTTATGGTTCCTAATATTTCAGAGAGACGACTTGTAGTGCTCTTCATGGAGGGACTGACGGAACCATTGAGAGGTTGGATCAAAGCCTTTGATCCTCCTTCGTTACAGGAAGCGATGAAGAAAGCACCTAGTATGGAGTTGGCAGCACCTTCCAGTAGATTCAACTCCAGGAACAATTCTTCTTTCAGGGATAATAAGGGCTTCAACAGAAATAGAGAGAAGTCTGATTTTAACAAAGAAAAATCAGATTTCAAGAATGATTCAAAGGGTAAATCAGCAGCACCACCTTTGGATCGAGAGGCTCTTAATGATCTACGCAGGAAGAAGCTTTGCTTCTACTGCAAAGGTCCCTATGATGCCAATCACGATTGTCCATTGAGGCCTAAGGACAAGGAAAATCGAGTGATGTGGGCATATTACGAGGATTCGGAATTAGAGAATTCCGAACAGCAGGAGAGTTCTGAGGAGTCAGAGTCAGAGGCTTCAGAGCCTAAGGCAGAGACAGAGTCAGAGCTTCAGGTGCAGGAGGCATGCCTATCTAGCATTCAGCAGGAGGGTTCTTTCAGGCTCCGTGGAGTGTTAGCAGGACAGAGGGTCATTACCCTTCTTGACACAGGAGCCACACATAATTTTATTGATGCTAGATTTGTGGAGAAGCGCGGACTCATCACTGAGGAGTTCGAAGGCATTAGGGTTAAGGTGGCCGACGGTTACACTCTTAGGTGTGAACGCATGATTAAGGATCTCCCTTTGCGCCTGAACAACTATGAGTTCAAGGTTGATTACTACGTAGTGAACATGGGAGATATCGATTTAGTCTTGGGCATGAAGTGGCTTCATTCCCTTGAGGAAGTCACTCTTTGTCTCAAGGACATGGAGATCCGTTTTGATGTGGATGGGAAGACACATATCCTAAAGGCAATTCGAGACAGCAACATCAAAACAATTTCTTTTCGTCGGATGGAGAGACTCATGCGACACGACATGGTAGAGTGGGCTGCCGAGTGCACATTGGCACCTATATAGGAGGGACAGCAGAAGGCTGAGTATCATCCTGACATACAGCAGTTGAGAATCAAGCATGATAAGGTATTCAGTGATATTCCACCAGGGAGACCTCCAGACAGGGGCATTGAGCATATTATTGAGCTTGAGGAGGGCGCTAAGCCCGTTATGATTACGCCCTATAGACATCCCAAGCGGCTGAAAGATGAGATCGAGAAAACAATCAAGGAGTTACTTGCTATGGGTCACATTCGACCTAGCAAATCACCATTCGCTTCTTCAGTTGTTTTGGTAAAGAAGAAGGATGGCACCCTACGCATGTGCATAGACTACAGAGTCCTAAATAAGAGGACTATCAAAAACAGGTATCCAATACCTCGTATAGATGAGCTTATTGATGAGCTCCACGGTGCATGCTACTTCACTAAAATCGACTTAAGGTCAGGATATCATCAGATCAGGGTTCGTGAGCAGGACATCGAGAAGACTGCCTTCCGTTGTCATTGTGGGCACTTCGAGTTTGTGGTGATGCCATTTGGGCTCACTAATGCGCCAGCTACTTTTCAGTCCACCATGAACAGGGTTTTTCATTCACTGCTGAGGAGTTTTGTGTTGGTCTTTTTCGATGATATCCTTATTTACAGCAGGACTTGGCAGGAGCATTTAGCTCACCTGGAGACCGTGTTGAGTATTCTGGAGAGGGAGTCCTTGTACGCCAAGGAATCCAAATGTGATTTGGGAATGACCGAATTGTTATATTTAGGTCATATTATCAGTGTAGAGGGAGTGCGGATGGATCCTGAAAAGATCTACGCTATCATTGACTGGCCTACACCGGCAAACCTTACACAGTTGCGAGGATTTCTAGGTTTGTGTGGGTTTTACCGCAGATTCGTGAATGGTTATTCACGACATGCAGCACCTATGACGGACTTACTGAAAAAAGGTGCATTCTATTGGACTCCTGAGGCACAGGAATGTTTTGTGAGATTTAAGGAGTTGATGACTACATGCCCTGTGTTGGCACTACCTGACTTTTCGAAGCCTTTTGAGCTTCAGTGCGATGCATCAGGTGAGGGCATTGGAGCGGTGCTTATGCAGGACAAGCACCCTATTGTGTATGAGAGTCGTAAACTCAGAGGGCCAGAGAGACTCTACAACATTTATGATAAGGAGATGCTCGCTATAATGCATGCCTTAGCAAAATTTAGGCAATATCTTGTTGGCAGCAAATTTTGCATCAAAACTGACCACAACAGTTTGAGACACTTCCTAGGGCAGCGAGATCTCAATGATCGTCAGTAGAAGTGGGTTAGTAAATTGCAGGCATATGACTTTGATATCTCTTATATCAAAGGTACCCAAAATGTAGTAGCTGATGCTCTTTCACGCAGGCCTTATTTGAGCTCTATGGTTCACATTACAGAGGATTGGAGGCATATGATTGTGGCGGAGTATGCCAAGGACACTTGGGCCTCCAGCATCGTTGAGGGATCGACGATTGATACTAGATACACGCTTGTAAATGACTTGATCATTTACAAGAACAGAATTTATTTGGTCCCAGGTTCAGAGGTGAAGAACGTTATCATGCGAGCCTTTCATGACGTACCTACAGCGGGACATCCCGGGTATTTCAAAACCTATAGACAGATTCGGGAGAGATTCACATGGAAAGGACTTAAGGCAGATGTTCTTCAATACGTGCGTGAGTGCCCTGTTTGTCAGCAGAACAAACAGGAGAACACGTACCCGACAGGATTGTTGCAGCCGCTTCCGATTCCTGACAGGAAGTGGGAATGCCTGTCGATGGATTTCATTACGGGCTTGCCTAAAGCCCAAGGATGAGATTGCATATATGTAGTTGTGGATCGGTTAACGAAGTATGCCCACTTCTTTCCGATTACCACCACTTATACAGCTACACAGGTAGCAGAGGTCTTCTTCCGTGAGGTATTCAGACTGCATGGGTTGCCTCAGAGCATAGTGAGCAACAGAGATAGTAGATTCTTGAGTCACATCTGGCAGGAGGTGTTCAGACTTTGTGGGACCGAGCTTACACCGAGCACCAGTTACCACCCGCAGACCGATGGGCAGATGGAGATAGTGAAAAAATGGGTGGAAGGTTACCTCAGGAACTATACTGCAGGGCAGCAGAAGGCATGGCTCAAGTGGATTCACTTGTGCGAGTATTGCTACAACACGACATTCCACATGACCATTCAGATGTCCCCTTTCATGGCGTTGTACGGTTATGAGGCGCCGAGTTTTCTGGATTTGCTACTGAGTGACAGTAGAGTGCCGAGTGCTGGAGACTTGTTGCAGGAGAGTCAGGATACCATGAGGGCTCTCAAGGAGAATATTGCCAAGGCACAGAATTAGCAAAAGCAGTATGCAGATCTGTTGGCGTCAAATCTAACACCTCTGGAGTGCAGGTTTGTACGGACAGCTATGTACACTACGCAATGAGTGCTCTTCAAATTAGGAGGGAAGCTCCCTCGTTGTGCTGGAATGCATGGAAAAGAAAAGTAATCTAAGTCCTATCTTTTTTTCTCACCTGGAAGAGGCACAAGGTTAAGAAAACCAAGAACGTTGCAGCTAAGGATTTTCTGGTTTCGCAGATCATTAACTACAACTAAGCTAACTACTTTAAATCTATCCAGTTTCCTCAAGAAAACAGAGCATAAGGAAATGGAGCAGGGATGATTATAGACGACAAACGTATTTAGATTCTCTACTTGAAGGCAAGGTGGCGCAACTATCATCTCAATCTAAACAAGCTTATTGGGCACAAACAGATTTAAGACTTTACCAAGACAATTTTATGGAACCCTATGTGGCATAACACTCGATTAAAAAAGTAAAGTCTTCACAAACAGCCTTTATCACCACAATCTCACGAAACCCTATGTGGCATAACCTTCAATTATAATGATAAAGATTCACAGAACAGATTTATCACTGCAATTTCTCGAAACCCTATGTGGCATAACGATTGATCACAATGGTAAATTTACATAAAGCAGATTTATCATCTCAATCTCTTGGAACCCTATGTGGCATAACAATTGATCTCAATGGTAAATATGCAAAACAGATCTAACTATGGGAGGAATTTACCACGCCAATCTTATGGAACCCTATGTGGCATAACACTTGATTGAAAGTAGTAAAGACTTCACAAAACGATTTTATCATCACAATCTCACGAAACCCTATGTGGCATAGCACTTGATTGAAATGATAAAAGATTCACAAGACATAAAGAATCCACCATTAGAATTGCATGAAACCCTATGTGGCATAACACTTAATCATAATAGCGAAGACACATGAACAAATACCAAAAGAGCAATATTGAGGGCAAGGTAGGCGCAGCATATATTTCTCTCTCAAGCAAAAGTTAATTACAAATGAGCAAAAGCTCTTATTTATATACATCAAGGTGTAGGGAACCCTAAAATCACCTTGAGTCATCTACAGTTCTTGCAATGCATGCAAGATTTGCTGCCAAACCCTAATGAAGTAAACTATACAGTTAACTGGAAAGCTACCATCAGTTAACTGGTACAAATAACCTAAATGGACCATGTGCACGCATGCACGTCCTTATTTAAAGCAAAGTTAACCTGGACACTACCCCTCGCTTAACCGGAAACCCTAACCCTAACTCCTGCGATGATAATTCCAAGGACGATAAGCATGTGTTAAGTCAGCAAGTAAACTCAAGACTGAAAGTCGAGTTAACTGCTGCTCATGACTCAACCCTCGAAACTAACTGCAGGTTCCAACTGGCAGATCACTCCATGTCATCTCGGTCTAACACTTCGACCAAGAACTTGTCAATCTCTCTGTCTTCAGGCACTTTGATACTGTCTAAAGCAATAATCTGTCTCTTCAATTCTTTGTCGCCCTCTTTTACTGTATGCATGCATTCTTTGATATCTTCAGCCGCTTTCTTGAAATTAACTGAAATTATTGAAATGTGATCCAACATAGACACCATAGAATCTCTATCAAGATATCACGAACAAGCTTCTGAAACTCAGTTTGTACAACCTCGAGATCAGCGTAGATACCATTTTCACGAAGATAATGGCACGAGATCTGAGTGACTTTGGCGGCTCCGTAAATGAAGTGATCTCTGTTCCTTTTGCAACTTAACGCTTCATTGTCAGCTGCTCTGATGAAAACCTAAATTAAGACCGACTTGGTCTTGAATTCAATCTAGTTGAATCGCCTTTTAAAAAACTTGCCCGTTGACTGTGAACACGGCTATCTTCTGACAACTTTCTCGGAAAGCTAAAATGGCTCCTGGTGAGGCTAAAAATAGCCTATCGGAGGATAATTTTCACCAAAATTGTGACATGGGTTTTGTCCGAAAATGATTCTAAGACAAACCACAATGTCAAAATTGTGAAAACGCCGCGAAGGCCTAACATGCAAAGACTTTTCAACAGAACCGGCAGGGTTCAAGAGCTTCCCGGCAATTTTCATGAGCAGGCTCGAACATGGTTTTGTGCACAACGGAATTAACAAAACCCGCATGATTAGATTTTCAAAAATATGTGATTTTGGCCCACATGCAGTTAGAAATTCTCGAAAAAGCAATGAGCTCGCACGAAGGCTACGGGCAATTTTCTCGAAAAAATCTAAGACGCGGGTTTTGCTGCAAACGCTGAAATATGCGAACCCAGATGATCAGATTCTGAATATGTGTTGAATTTCTTTGACATGCGAAGAAAGTACCTAAGGTGAGAAATAGAAGAAATAAGACAGAAGATAGAAAGTTTTGCTTGTCTGCTTCTGAAAAATCTGCAAATCTCTTCTTTGAAACTTGATAAAATCTGCATACAAAGTGAAAATAAAGTCTAGAATCGACTTCCTCTGAACAATCTAAACTCGTTGCTTCGAAGAACGCTAAAATCGGACACCTGTAGCACCTTCAGCTTGCTGGTCGCTCAAGAAGAATATGAGCTTCAGAGCAAAAGATGATGCAATAATGGACGCCATTGCTGAAATGAATAGACTTTTATTAATGAAATTCGTACAAAGCATGAAATCCTTGAAAAATGGCGCTTGGCTTCTTATTGGACCCCATCTTAGTTAACTGAAACTCAGATATGCTAAATAAATAGCCATGCATTAGGGTTTCCCTTTCGACACTTCAGTTAACCACTCTATGCGAGTTTGACTTCAGTTAATCATCTTCATTGAATTCGCCATCCTTCAAATTTGCTTTGGATTCACCAAATTGAACTAAGGCGACCCTTTTGATAACTTCAGTTAACAATCTTGATTGAAATGAGAAATTCGCCATCTTCATGCAATAAACAATCTAAAAATAGCGACCCTTTTCAATCTTCAGTTGGCCTTCAACAAGTGCGCCAACTTCACACTTATGCTTCAATTCATTTCTAAAAATAACAACCCTTTCGAAACTAAAGTTGCCATTCCTTGAAAAGTGCGTAGCTTCACTAATTTACGCTTCATTAAAATATGGCGTCCCTTCTTGAACTTCAGTTGACATTTAATGAAGCATCATCTTCACTAAAAACTTCATAATTGCAACCAAATGCGCCATACATGTAGACTTCAGTTGACATTCACTGAAAATCTTGAGTTAAGTAGACATGCAAGATAGTTAACTGAACATGCAAACTAGTTAACTTGACATGCAAACTGAAAGATCACTCCACATGCCAATATACAAACTGAAGATAACAACCCAGAAATCGTTCAGTCTAACTGTAGTCAGAACTCCAGTTAAGGCGTCCATTCAACTCACTTTCGAAAATTCAACTTTGAACTCTCAAGCGAATTCCAGACTTAGCCAAATTTCATGAAAATTTAAGCTAAAACCTCTGCCGGGACCTCTGTTCATCCTCTGACACTGGTTGACTGACTTCTCCGATTGGCTGGCTGACAGGTGCATTGCAAAGCTTAGTAAAAACAGATCAAAAGATATCTTGAGACTGCACGTCATAAAATTGACATCTGAAGGCTTAAAAATCCAAGCGCCTTTTCCAAAAGCTGCTCTCTTCCTCAGACTTAGTTAAATTTTGACTTTTGCATTTCGTACGAAGGGAAAGATAAATCCTTCGTAACTTCTGTTTTATCAACTTTCAGGACTGGATCTCAGGTTCACTGCGGAGCTGACTTCGTTCTGTACGACAGCTGCAAAGGCACATTTCCCTAGAAAACGTCATCTGAGGGGTGAAAAACTAGGGCGCCTTTTTGAAAAGCTGCTCTTTTCATTCCAGTGTTAGCCAATTCTTGCTTTCACCTCGATTTGCACTGTATCTTCCGTAACTTGCTCAAAACAGGTCCGTTTGACAGGCTTTATAGCTCACTGTGAAGCTGACGTGATGCCGGACAAATGTCTGCTGGAGGTGACAAACCCTAAAAACAGGATCTGAGCCCCAAAAAGATAGGGCGCCCATTTCAGAATATGCTCCCTTCTCCAGAGATAGAAAATTTTGACGTTTTTTCGTTCAGATTTTCATTTTTCTAAAATCTCTTCAGTAACAGACTGACAAAGTACTGACACCAACTCCATATTTGAAAACCCCAAAAACGACCTTTTGACAACACTTTAACAAGATTAAGACTCAATTAAGCAAAATGCCTTAGTGAAGCAAAAATTTTGGTTTTGGGTACAACAAGATCAGAAGAGGACAAAGAGGTCTTTTGATGTGGGTGACATGGTTTATCTTATGTTGCAGCCCTACCGTCAGTCTACTCTTAGGAAGAGTGGGTCGGAGAAGCTTAAGCCACTGTATTACGGTCCTTTCAGGATCCTGAGGCGTGTTGGAGAGGTGGCTTATGAGCTAGAGCTTCCGGCAGAGAGTAGGGTACACAATGTTTTTCATGTGTCGCGTCTCAAGAAGGCGTTGGGACACCGTGTGGTACCTTCTGCAGTTTTACCTCCCTTAGATGATGAGGGAAAGTTGATTTTAGTACCTGAGTCTATCCTAGAGTATAGAGAGAGACAGTTGCGTAGGAGGACTATCAGGGAATATCTAGTGAAATGGAGAGATTTGCCTGTGGAGGATGCTACATGGGAGAACAAGGATATTCTGCAGCATCCAGAGTTGAGATTGCTTGAGGACAAGCAATTTCAGGAGGGGCGGACTATCATGTCCCCTTCTAGTTGACATCTCTCAGAGCTCACGATTAGCCTATTATGCGACCCTCGTAGGCTGATGGGATGGATAGAGGGTCTTGATGGAGCTTGGCTTGGCTTCAGTTGTCAGTATTTGATCAGTTGGCTTTCGTTCGGGCTCATTCGGACACCGTTTGCCTGAGTTGCTATTTTTAGCAGTTTTTGGCACTCAGCGAGACACCCCTGCTATTTTTAGCAGTATAGTTTGGTCACGTGCAGAATCACTCCGTGGTTCGCTAGCTTCAGACGGTTTGAGAATCGGATAGTTTTTGAAGAAGATATTAATATTTAATTGATTTAATTAAATATTAATTTTTGGAGCTATATTATAAAGTTATAATATTTTTATATTATAATTTAAGTGCTTGACTCAAAGGGGCCCCCATCATTGAAAGGGGGCCGTTTTTAATTATATTTTATAATTAAAAATTTGATCAAAGACTATTGGAATAATTAAAAAGAAAAGTCGAATTTATTTTAATGATGCTTTTTGAAGGAATTCACACTTTTCAAAGGATATAAGACTTTGCTTTGGAAATCGAGCCCATTATGTTATTGAATATTGAAAATTGAGCAAGTCTTCAACCAGAGCACGGAAGCCAAGGGTTTCAGTCTCAGAGCATTGGGGAATGAGCCATCTCTAGTGAAAGCAATTCAGAGGTTGTGAAATATCATCCGATTTATTGCCAGGCAGAGAGATTTCTTCATCCAGGAGAGATCACAGAACATTCACAGAGCATTATTATTTAGGGTTTCCAGTGTGAGATTTATCCAGCAGGGTTTATGCAGTTGAGGCGCCTATTTCTTTTAGATCTAGAGATTCCAGAGAGAGCCGTACTTATTTATTGATTGCTGCTGTATCTTCAAGTCCGTACATTACTGTTGTAGCAGGGCTGTCCCATTGAGAAGGCCGTACCTTTTCAACCTTAAGAAAAATGCCTCTTATTTGGTCTGTCTGACTTTGACCCAGTTGGCGCCTATGCTCTTGGATCCTATTCGAAGCGTCTGACGGAGGGACAAGGCAAATCTATTGAGGTTGTACCAGATCAAGGGCGATTTCAGCTTGCTGCTAATACCAGGTTCTTTCATTAAATAATGTTGTTTCTTTGTTGCATGTTACCGGATCTTTTTTGTACTGAGTCTAGATGATCAATAAATGAATTGCCAGTATTAGATCTTATATTTCCATCAACATTGATATTGTAGCATTTTATTTTGAATTTATCATTAAATTCTTGCAAAATCGCAATTTGCTTAAGTCATGCAAAAACCACAAAAAAACCAAAAATCACCAAAAACAAACAAAAACAGTCAGATTCAGAAACAGGGGAAGCAAGGGTTTCTACATATTGCAGGCTCACAATTGAACAAATTGTTGATCTTAATCTGACCTTGGTCCCAGAAGGAGTGATTGATGATGGACAGATTTTAGATCCATAGTACGAGGAACAAAGGGTCGCTGACTCTTCTATTCCAGCAATACAGTGGTCTCAAAAGGAATCCAGTTCTATCTTGGACAAATTCCAATCAATTTTGGAAAATACTAATTCTTGGCTTAAGAGTATAGTGTTAAAGCCATAAAAATTAGAGTTAGTGATGATGATGATTCAGTTGGACCTGTTGGACTGAAATCAGAAGTTAGAGACAAATCTAAGGAAGGTGCTTCTTCTTTAGGAACCAGAATCAAGTTGAAGGTCAGCCGTGTTGTGGAGAAACCTTTGGAGAAAACGACATTAAAAGGGAAGGAGTTTAGAGAGACACAGATCCAAATCATTGATCAACAAGAATCTCCTACTGTTCTAAGTGTGAAGTCTCCTGATATTAAAGTTGCACCAGTGTCTATATTATCTCCTATGTCTCAAATTGATAGTGATGTTGATTCTTTCTCAACAGTGTTTGTTTCTTCTATTGCACCTACGGAAGTTACTCACCATACTTCAGCTACATCAGCATTGAACACATCTATGAATAACATGCATGATAGTTTGGAGAATGTTCTTGATGCTAATCCAATGTATCCTATGATATCAGAGATGACAATTCCTGAGATAGATACATCAGCAGTAAGTTTTGATTGTTTTATGGCTGATGCTAATCACAATACACTATCTGAGCAAGCTCTTATTGCAATTCAAACCGAGGCTTCACCTAGGATGACTACTGTGGCACAAAATGAGTCTGTTTCTACACAAACTACAATTGTTGTTTCAGATGTGAATACATTGGATCTTCCTCCATGGTTGAGTTCAATCACTCTAAAGAGGAAGAAACAGGCAATCTCTCCAGATGTGTTTGATTTCTAGCAGCTAAACAAGTCTAAGCCAAAGGTTGCAAAGAAAACCAAAATGGTTTCAAGGGTGGTTGTGGACAGCAATAGAATGAAATATGCAGAAGTAGCTCAGCCTCTTTCAGACAAGCCACAAGAGAAAATGCAAGTGTCTGATTACAAATTCACCAGGATAGAGTTGGGAAAGAAAACTCACTCCAATTTGATGCAAGATGCCCAAAGTTCTGTAACAGTCTTGGCACAAAGTTATGATGAACTCTTGGCCAAGAAAGAAAATATGAAAGAAAAGAATGCACAGCTTGTTTTAGTGATTCAAAAGATTACTAAATCTTCAGAAATGGTTGATTCATTGTCTTCCTCTATTTCTAAAGAGTCTATTAAACAAGTTGAGAAAGCTGGACAAAAGGAAAGGGCGGTTGATTCTTGGGTTGATCAGTTGATAAATCAGAGTACTCAAGTGGTTAAAAAGGTTCTTAATGTGATGGTTAATGTAAAGATAGTGAAGCTGAAACTATGCCAAGCTTTTGACACTTTCAAACAAAGCTTGGAATTCATGGAAAATGATTTGAAGAGTTGGTATGCTTTGAATGAAGAACATTTGGAAATCTTATGTGCCAATGCAATAATACCAAACAGAGAAATGTATATTGAGACTGAAGAGCTCTTGTTGAATAAAACATTGGTATTCAAATAGCTCATTTCAGATATACAGGCTGCTCAAGAGATAGTAATTGAAGTAGAGCAGGATATCATTTCAATCTTTGAAAAGGAGTCTTGCAAGCTAGAAGATCAAGATGGTGAAGTGCTTCCTGAGGATACTATACTTTCAGCATTAACAGCAAAGTTTCATCAGGAGCTAGAAGCTGAAACCTTCACTGTGCAGTCTATCAGCAGATTTGTAGATCATCAAGCATTTCTTAATACGATACAGATTGCATTGGAAGAGCATCGATTGTTAGTCATTAGATGTTGTGACACCATTATCAAAACAATTGTTGTTGCCAAGAACACTCAAGGGCCAAATCCTGATGAACTACAGAATTCCATTCATAAATTTCAATGTTTCAAGAATAGCCATGGAAATAATTGAAGTGTTGTTTTATTTTCAGTTTTGTTCCTTTTGGACAAATTACATGTAAAGTCAGAAATTGTAATTACATGTAATCAAATTACAAGTCAAAATAAATTAGGACTGTAATTTGGAATATGTCAATTGCAAGTAGTTGGTGGTTGAGAGAATTTCTCAAGTTAGTTGGGATCCTCCCAAATTTTTCTCATGGCTTCTCTCCTATAAATACTTGAGGGGGTATTTTGTAATTTTTATCTTTTTGGCAATAGAGAGAACTCTGTAGAAATTTACAGCAAAGAAGACTTTGTGCTTTGTGTATGTAAACCTGATTTTCAAGCAATACAAGGAAGGGATATAAGGTTTCAAACTTTGTGTTGAATCTTATTGAATATTATTACTATGTTCTTATGTCATATTAGTATATTTCTGAGTTTTTCTTGAGAAATTGCAGAGTTGTTGTGGAAAGACTCTGGTCTGATTTCTTGCAGTCTTTGTGCTGCAAATTTGAAGGACTAAATTAGAGATAAGTGAATTCATGAAGAGATATAATACAAGACTTTGTGCTTATATTATCTTTCTTATTTTCAGCTTAGAAGTGCATCTAAATAAAGACTTTGTGCTTTATTTTGCTGCTTAGTTTTATACTATTGGTTAACGGAAGTCATATCTCAAAAGGTTGATAGGAAGATAAGCTGCGATGACTTTGTGTTTCAAGTGGTATCTACCCATCCCGGGAAGCAACGGAAGACTTTGTGCTTTCAGGAAACTTTGCTTCTTTCAAAATCACATCAAGTTTGCTCTCTATGTAACTATTGCAAAATAGTTAAATAGCAGAAGTTTTCCCTATACTATTCTAGATTTTCTTTCTTGAGAGGAAGAAAGATTAAACATCTATTCTGAAAAAAGAGAATAGAATGAGTAACACCATAAACTATAGCATATAATTAATATAGTCTACCATTTTCTGTAGAAACCCTTGTTTCCCCCTGATTCTGATTCTGACTGTTTTTTTGTTTGTTTTTGCAGTTTTTGGTTTTTTTGGTGTTTTTGAGCATAAATGCAATAATGCGATTTTGCAAGAAATAAAGAATAAATTCTATAAAAATAAATCAACTTTGAAAACGATAGATTATTTTGCTAATATGGATGCCAGTCTATTTATCAATCTTCTGGGACGATTACAATAAAGATCTACTAACATGCAATCTAAAAAGCAATGATTTTTAACAAAAACCTGGAGATTGCAGCAAGCTGAAACTGATATAGAACGGGTACGACTGCAATAACTATGTCTGTCTCCCTCCGTCCAATGATGTGAGTTGATACCAGATGCAGGGGCGCCACTACTGGTGAAGACTGGAAGCCAAATAAAGAAGCGACTTTCTCAAGAAATAAAGTACGGCCTATGAGAAGGTACAGCCAGGTACAGAAAAGTACGGCCCTGTCCATAGCAGCAAGTACAATGGTACGGCCTTCCTGAAATCAATGTCCAGTCTCAAGAATATGATGCGCCTTGATGTAAATATGCCTTCTAGAGGAAACCCTGAATCAAAACTCTGATAATGAATGATCTGTGAAGTTCTACAATTTCTTCTGGATGAAGAAACCTCTTTGCTGGCAATAAATCGGATGATATTTCACACCCTATGAATCGCTCTCACTGGAGATGGCTCGTTCCCCAATGCACTGAGACTGAAACCCTTGGCTTCCGTGCTCTGGTTGAAGACTTCAACAATTTTTAATAATCAATAATCATAATTGCTCGAATTTTCAAGCAAATGCCTTATACTCATGAAAAGTGCGAATTCCTTAAAGATAGGGAATCATTAAAAGAATTCGACTTTTATTATTTAATTTCTCAATAGTCTCCGATTAAATTTTAATAATAAAATATAATCGTCAAATGGCCCCCTTCCATGATGGGCGACCCCTTCAGCTCAAATCACTTAAGTCATAATATTAAAATATTACAACTTTATATTATATGCTCCAGTTAATTAATATTTAATTAACTCAATTAAATATTAATATCTCTCTCAATATTCACCCGATGCACGAACCGTCTGAAGCTGACGACTAAGGAAGTGATTCTGAACGCTATCAATCCATACTGCTAAAAATAGCAGGGGTCCCACGCTGAGTGCTAGATACTGCTTGTTGATGTGATTTTTATGACCGCACCAATCAGCAGAACAAAGTTTCCCAACGGATACCCTATTCTCTCTTGAACAAAGTATTCAGCGTGCTAAGATTGCGAGTGAGATCACGCTTTCAACTCCAAGGTTCTTTTAATGCGAATAGACCCAGTTTGGTTGATGTGTATTTGCTGTGTTCTTACGAGGGGACTTACGTAGTTGTTCAGAATACGTGCAGTAACAACCAATATATGCTTTTGAAAGGGATTTTGTGTGAATGATTTAGCTTTAGAGTGCAAGTTTCCTAAAACTAACCAAAAGTGTACGGAATTTGAATGGCTGCAGAGATTTCGAAAATTTAAACTCTAACCTAAATGCAAGGGATGTTATGCTTAACTTCAATGAACTTCAACAAACATTGTCTAGCCTCCTGTTGGACAGCTTCAACAAAGTAAGTGCAATCTTCAAAGGATAAGAAAGATGTTCAAATCACGATTCAATAATGCAACTACCATCACAACGATGCATAACTACACATGAATCTTGACCGAAATTAAGTGTAAAGTGTTCCAGTTGACCACGCAAGACGAGCTTACCATCAGTAAGATCGTTAGTGGTATGGATAAAAGAAGCTCACTTACATCAAACATAAACATCCATATCTAATTATTAGCATGAAATTAAATCCTAGTTGAAGTCAAAGGAAGAAGAAACCTCACGAACTACTCACAACAAAGTTTGAATTCACCATCAATGAAATGCTTTATTATGATTAGCCTTTGTGACAATCTCTTACAAAATTCTCAAAGGGAGAATTCCCCTTCTTCTTCAACAATGCAATGAAAACTAATCTAACTCAAAAGTATCTACTCTCTATTCTGCTTCAAAATCCACTATGCTGACTATTCTCTGATTCTAACTATTAGATTACAAATGAGGGGGACTCCCCCTTATATAGCTGGCCAAGTCCAATGGACGGTCCAGATTGAATTACAACGGAGGGCTCAGATCGAGCCACCTCAGCCCTAGACGAGTTTGCCCTAAAAACCGCCAGAAGGTGGAGGAGTGGTGTCATAAATGCTCCCAAAAATAGCAGATTCCTCCTTGACCATCATGAGCAATTAATGCCCACTACCCTTCTAGAAGATTCTCGTCCATGACTCGGATTCCTTTGCTCCTCTCTCTGACCGCGTACGCTACGAATCGTGCCAGCACCTCATCGACCTCCTCCTCAGAAATTGATGGAGTAAGATTTATTCTAGGATTGCCACCATCTGCTCATGCTTTATCACAAGACTTTCCCCAAGTCTCAATAGAATCTTGTGTACTCTGAATAATCGCTGAAAATGCCGTCATGTTCTCAAAGTCCAGCTGAGAGAACCTCTTCATCTCGGAGAAGAAAGGTTGCAACCTTGCCTTCAATCCGTTAATTTCAATCTCCTCAGCAGTCATCCTTTTGGCGAACACCGCCTCCAATGTGTTGAGGATACCCTGTGGATATTCCTCATTGCTTTCCTGATCCTGGTGGACTCCATAGCTGCTGTGTCGAAGAAACTCTTCCCTGTGAATGCCGTCGAATGCCACCCACGAAAATCATACCTGTCACCTGCTTGGATTACTCCTTCATTCACCAAAGTTTGCGTGGGCACACGCATCAAAACAGCAAGGCGAGGAATAGTTTTGTCTTGAAAAATATGGGTGTCTCCCCAAGCTTGCTCGACATTATCTAGGTGTGAAAGGATACCAGATGCATTCTGAAATGATGAGACAAGATCAGCCATGAATTTTTCTGCCTCAGTGCGGACACCGCTTATCCACTTGTCTCCTTCTCGCACAGCTCTTTTCATCTCTTCAAGCCCACTAATTGGCTCTTGTGGTAGCTCAGGCGGAAGCTCTACCACTGGGTTCTCCTGAGCAACTGGATGTGCCAGATGTTGCACATACTCAACCAAAGCCTTGTGCTCCCTTTTCAATCTTTTGTACTTCCCTTCCTTCTTCACCAGCCTGTCCTTCAACGCCTGGAATGAGCTTTCAGCCTCCTCCACCACTTGCACTCCGGAAGGACGTCCTAATTCAACTGTGGTGATCGTGTAATTTTCTGGCATTGCATCACTTAAACTATAATCTTCTCTTAGAACAGCAATGTGGAGGCTACGTGAACCTGCCTCATTAGTTTCTGTAATGTCCCCTTCTCAAACCTGATCATTCATGTGACCGTTGGCCTTTCTCTGGAAACCCGAAGGCTAGTCGGAAGGTAAAATTAGGGTTTCCTATTTTTGAGGAGGTCATTGCTCAGAGATGATGGATTCAATGGCGGATTCTTTCTGGGTTTTCAGAGAGCTTCGCAGGGGTATGTTCATCTCGGCATTCAGAGTACTTTTTGGAATTTACTATTTTTAGTAAATTCTATTTTTGGCAGCTTTCCAGTTGAGTTCAGCTCGGTTGACTTCCTGCTTCAGTTTGGTCAGATGTTTGGCGCAGTATTGGCTTCAGGGCACATCCGGAGGGATAAGTTAAGTCATTTAATTAAAAAGTCACATTTTAAATATTATATTTTAACGTCGACCATGGGCCTAGATTAATGACTTAATGTTGTTTTAAAAAAAGGGGGTCTTTGAGGGTGGCGCCCTCATTAAAAGATTATTTTAATATTTCAAAAAGTCAAAGCAATGTTATGAGGGGCGTAATTATCAAAGTTGATATTCATTTAAAATATCATTTCTTAAGACTTGAAGAGAAAGTGCGCCCATCCTTGAGGAGAGTGGATTTTGACCTAAAAGCGGATTTTAGGGTTTGAGAGGTCAACTGGAAAATTATAAAAGGAAGGAGTTGAGCATCATTTCATGATCTTTGGACGACTATACTGTTATGCTGCCGGATTGGCTCTGGGACTGCTTCGAGGAATGAAGGCCTCCTAGCTTGGGCATCACTTCGTGTTTGCAAGACAACATCTAGTGATGAATTCAGTCTGTTTGTGAGTGCATTTTAGTTCATACATCTTATGTTCAGTTTTGCATTGTTAAATCTGTTTTAGCATATTAGTGTTTCAGCATCTTGCATTGTTGTAGACAGCAGATTCATGTTTTAATTCATATTTCGGAAAAGACAAAAATATAGCATCTGGGTAGTAGCCCATTCTCTTTGTCTAGGAAGGGCGCTTCAATAGTTCAAGTTTCAGATTCTTCTGTGTTGTATTGAATTTTTAATGAGAGGTCGACTTTCCCAGCTTGGCCGTACCTTTTAGAATTGCATTGAATTCCGTGTAAATTAAATTAGGGTCTCTTTGATCAGTTTTAGTGTCTTGAAATGGTCGCCTATACCTTGAGAGAGTAATGCATCTTATCTTGCATCAATCGGATAACATTTGAGAAAGTTATGAACAAATCATTGTGGATGTAAGCTGCTGATTTTTGTGAAAAGTGCAGATCTGATTATGACAGTCCAAGAAATCTGCATTTTCTGACTTGGGTTTTGGCATGGTGGTTTATTTAGAGCTTGTAACAGATTTATTGTTGATTGCTCCATCCGGAAGGACTTTGATGTATTGACATTGCAGGCAAGAATTACATTTTGTAAACTGGCAGTAGTACTGACCAGTATGCTTTAATATTGCTTTGTCATTATTTGTAATACTCGTTCTTGCTTTCAGTATTAGAGTGAAATAGCGATAACTCTTCCCTATGGTAGCTACCGTCCATTCTGGATGAGCAAGCACATTCTGGGTGTTGAGTAGTTTTCAGCTTCAGCATTTCATTTTAAGCTTTGCTTCCTGTAATCACTCCGTCATATGGTTGCCCCTCACTCTGCATTGGATTGGGTAGCACATACTTGACGTTGAGTTCCTTTCTGTAATTAGTGTAGAAGATCCTCTGACCAATGCTCACCATCATCGGTGCCATTCTGGTTAGAGTTACAGCATAAGCAGTTTCATTTAGATCCTCTGACCAATGCTCGCCATCATCGGCGCCATTCTGGTTAGAGTTGCTTTCTTGCACGTTTGGGTTTATCCATCTAACCTTAACGGGTGCACTGTTTGTAATTGGTAATCTGTTAATTGAAAAACGAAAAAATTTGGCTCGGAATATTTCAATTTCCATCCTTGTATACTTCCTGGCTCTCTTCCTCTTAGGCGACTTGCTTGTTCTGTTTAGAAGCTCTTCCCCTTCATCAGGCTGATTGGCGCCCTCAGGGACATTAGCACTCTGAGTATCCAATTCTCTCGGCATTGGTTGGTTAACCTCCCCAACCTCTGGCTCTTCATTTCTTTGAGCTCTTTGATTTGCAATGAGACTTCACGCACACTGGAAGAATGAGTCACCAATTGAGTAGATGTTGTGTCCTCCGACCCTTGAGGTTCCGGCTGAATGGGTTCCTCTTGCTGTGGTGGCTCCACGACTTGGGCAATTTGTTTCTTTCTCTTCGCCAACACCGGTGGCCTTTTATCACCCATGAGGTCGTATGTGAAAGCAACTGACCTCCTCCTTAATCTGTGAACACGTTCTTCTACCCAAGCCCTTGTAAAAGTCAAAATAGGAATAGACAAGATGTCGAAATCCGTAATCCTCGGTTCAGCCCAATCTATTGGTGGGATTGGCGTGTTCTTTATGGATTCATAATCCGAATGAGTTATCCTAGAATCCTCGTGGACTTGATCTGGCACCTGGATTACTTCACATTCTTTTGATCAACTTGAGAGGCAACCTCAAAAATGTTCTTTTCCTAATCTCAGTCTCACTTCCAGCATTCGCCCAGAAATATTCTAGGTGAGCTTTGTGTCTGTACTCCACACCTTGCACTGTTCCAATCTTTCCCTGAGGATCGAAATCCTGCCGGCTGGTGTGAAGAGTCAATTTATAGAACTTCAATTCTTCCTCAGCCTCCTTGGCTGCCTGCAGAGTAGGGCATTCTTCAAGTGAGTTTCCCAACACAATGGGGAAGTGCAAGCCTCCCTTCTTCTTTCTCCTTATGATTTTGTCATAGGCTACTAGTTGCCTAGACAGCTCAAGTAGTATCATCCTGTTCGTTGGGTACCTCAGTAATCTGTAGACGTATGAGTCATACCCCAGCAGCCTTAAATAAGTAAACTTTGGGAATTGGACGAACCAAAACCCGTATTCTTCTATCAGCATCTGTGCCTCTTCAGATATCCTTTGTTGTAACCTCTGCTGGAGGGTCCTTGTGATATACATGGTGAAAGCATCATTTACTCTCTCGAAGTCAGCTGTGTGCGTGAGATGCAATTGTCTGCAGGACTCGTGAATCTTGAACTGATTGTAGCCACAGCCAATTGGTTCTTGATACGCCAACCCTCTATACTTTGTCATTCGAGCAAGCATGTAAATAACATACGAGCTCATGTAGAATGTTCTCGTTCTTTTTAGATCTCGGAACTGTTCGTCAATATTATCACTTATCATCTGTGCCCAATTTACTTGCTCCTTGCCTTCGAGCACCACGCTGATGTAGAAGAACATCCATGGCTTGAATACAAATGATTGTGGTCTACCGTTAACCCTGCTGAGTAGCATAATGATATCGCAATACTCCTGCTTCAGCTCTTCTGAAATTATCTACTTAGGTAGCCTGGCAGCAGGAGGCTTTGGCTTTCGCATCCAAGTGGTATTGATCCTCTTCATGCACTTTTCGAAGGACGTGGCGTACATCTGGTCAGCCTTTGCCTTGGATTTGTACAGCATTCCGTCTGTAGCCAGTATTCCAAATGCCTCGCCAATTGCATCAGGAGCGAAGTTGGCCAATATCATACCACTTGGAGACACAATAGTCTGATCATCGGAGTTGTAAAAGTTGGCGCATTCCAAGATTAACTCAGAACAACGAACTGCTGGCTGGAACCCTACCGCTGCATATAACCCACTCTTGACAATGTTGCGCAATGCCTCTGTAGGAAGATTGCCACCTTGTCCGTACATTCTGCGCATGAAAGCCTCGAGGTTGAAAGGCCCCAAGTTGGTGTCCGTCAAGTTGCCAAACTTCGACACAATCTTCAATTCTGGAATGAAGGACTTCTTCAGACTTTTGATAATCGCCTGCCTGGAGGCGTTTTCTTTGACAGCTTCGTTGTTACCAACCTTGGCTCCAGCTTTGCTGGTTCCAACAACATTAGCCTTTCGTCCATCAGCCATCTGCAAAACAAGAAACAAACATTACACTTCCAACTTTTTAAAATAAAGTTCACGCAAGACGACTGGCGGATGAAGTTGGCCAACTTTGTCCTCAAACCTCGGCATACTTAAACTTCGAACATCAATAACTTGCAGCCAAAAGAAATTTATCTCCAGCAATCTCAACTTCGGAAAATGTGTTAAGTTTCAGCAATGTTTAAATCAACAACTTCGGAAGTTATACATCAGCAACTTCAAAGATTTAAAATCAGCAAGCTTGCAAGTTATGAATCACCAAGTTTCAAATCAGCTCTTCGATAGTTATAAATCAGCAACTTCGAAGAATTTAAATCAATGGACTCAAAAGTTTCCAATTAGCAAGTTCAAATCAGCAAGTCTCAATAATTTCAAATCAACTTCTTGAGAGTTATAAATCAGCAACTTCGAGAAATTTTAGCAATCTCAAATCAGCACTTCGAAAGTTATACATCAGCAACTTCGAAGGCTTCAACAATTTTAAGTTTGATTTTATTCTAACATTCAGCAACTTCAGAAAATTCAAAGCCCAAGTAATTTCAAATTCAGACAATTTTGACTTCCAACACAATTAAATGATTTCAGCTTTCGGAAAAATATAAAGTCTCAGCAACTTCGAATACTTACCTCAGCAACTTGGAGAAATAAAAACGCTTAACACTTCAAACTTTATTTCGAAACAGAGCAACCTTGCAACTCAGCAACTCAGAAAATCAACTCTCAGCAACTTCGCAACTTCGAGAAATCGAATTCAACACTTCACACTTTCAGCAACTCTTAAATTGAAAATATTAAATCTCACAACTCAACTCACCAGCATAAATCTCAACTTCGAATCTTGTGAGATGAGAGTGAAAATCTTCAGAGTTTTATAGCCAAAAGCTGGTGCTAATTTTAGTAGATGCCTTTTATTCTTTTCATCATGACTGACGCATTTGCTAAAATTAAAAGGGAATATTCCAGTCGTCATGCAGTTGCTATGGAAATTTGCTATTTAGGGAGATTCTTTCCTTGATTCAAATTCAAAACTTCCCCCCCGACTGCCAGTTACCTTCAGTAATTTCAAAAAAAATCATTTTTACTCCGATTTGAAATAATCCTCAACTGCCCTTTTAAAATGGCATATTTAATTTATTAAAATTTAATTTAAATGCCATTTTAAATTATTTCACCAGCAAAATTCGATATCAATACTTTAAATCGGCTAGGCGTAATTTTATTTTCCATCCATAATTAACTCCGAAATGAATTCCCCATAATTAAAATCGTCCGATCTTTAAAATTTTATGTGTCGAAAATTAAAGGGGTAATTTTAAATTTGACTTAGGAAAATAATTAAATTAATTAAATTAATTAATTTCTCCGACTTAGGCAAATTTTAAAATTAATTGCCTAGAGAAATTTTATTACTCCTCCAACGCCATAGAGAATCCTCATTTGATGATGCTGAGAGGAAATTTATTAAATCAATCTTTTGACTTCGCCTTTAATACTTGCCTTAGGAAAGTTTAAACATTCCCCTTTTAACCTCAAGGCGCAAATATGTGCTTTTAATTTAATAAAAATCAAAACGTCTTCAAAGTCTAACTTCAAACGCCCCACTTAAAATTTTAAAATTCAACCTCTTCTTCTTAAAGGTGGGCGCATATTATACCATAAGCTTTATTTTGCACGACTTAAGCATTTTTTTAAAACTCCTCCACTTTGTTTTTTTAAAATTCATAATTCCCCACGCCTTAGAGAATCTCAAAGAGGGGCGCATTTTAGAGGGTCAACTTTCAGTTTCATCACCCAGGCGCAAATCACAAGTTGAACCTTTAATGTTGAGGGCGCATTTAGCATCTGGAGCTTTCAACTTAGGACTTAGAGTATTTTCTGATTTTATTCTTCTCCTTCATGGGCGCATATTCATGGTGGAGGTCTCAATTTCATCCTTCAGAGGCGCATTTCCTATATCCTCCTTCCATTTGAGGGCGCATTTGTCTTGAAATTCGCGCCAAGGATCCCTCATCACGTTTGACTCGTACCTGCTGAGAATTGGTGTTGACCTGCTTTTTATAGCTGCTCGTGAAGTGACTTACTATTTATAGTAAGTGCTCGTTTATGAGGCTTCCCTAACTCTGTTTGAGTTGAAATTCGGACAGCGTGCTCCTTATTGATGAACTTGCCTGTCTGCGGTGACGCCCGAGGTTGACTTTCTATTTATAGCCCGTGCCAAGAATACCTTACTAAAAATAGCAAGTTCTCTGATTGCCTTCAAATTTTGCCAGCAAACTCCCTGGAAGATACTGACCGTAGTGGACACTTCAGTCTTGGGGCATTTTGTCATCTGATTCCTCATTTTAGCGCTTAAGCTCGAAACCCTAATTTCATGCATGTTCCTCAGATAAGTTCCGTTTGACCTTGTTTCAATTGCATGATCAGTTTGCAGTTCTGAAGTGTCGAGCTGCTGCCTAAGTGATACCTGCTAAAAATAGAAAGTGGCCGAAAAAGTGACCGTCCGGCTGCTAGATGATTTCGCATGTCATACTGCCCGAAAAATCTTGAAAAACCCAGAAAAACCCAGAAAAATCTCCAACATGCAAGCGCTGGCTATAAATAGTAAGTTTCTGAAAAGTGATTGGTTCCACTTGCATGTTACACCGTTGCGAAGCTCTTGGAAAACCCAGAAAGAATATGTCGACATGCGCTGAAAAACTCTACATGCAAACCCTACTATCAGACTCCGAAGGTTAAATGCTGAAACTCGTCATCCTGCTTTGCATGTCATATCGCTGCGAAGGTCTCGAAAAACCCACAAAGAATCTCCGGACATGCATCAGAAAATATAACATGAAGACCCTGGAATTTGTTCTGGAAGCCGGACTGCTAAAAATAGCAAGTCGTCCGTTTTTGCTCAAATTTTGTTAGAAATGAACTTGAGGTGCTCAAAATGTAATGGAGTTGTCAGAATGTGAAAATCCCGAGAAAATCAACCCTAAACTGACACTTACTAAAAATAGAAAGTTGGCAGAACTCAGTGAAAATTTAGGGGTTACTTGCTGAAAGCGTTGTAATAGCAATGCTAGGCCTGAAAGTTGATCAACCAACTCAATTTGATCCTGAAGTGACCTAAAGATGTGAAACCCTAATTTCAATACTTGGCCAATTCCTACGTTCAAGCTTGCATGCGGGAGCGTCCCCGGAAAGCAGATAGCAGAAAAGAAGCAGAAAGAGAGGCAAAACCAAAGCCAAAAGACCAGAATGGAGCAAAAATTTATGGGTCCCCATTTTGAATGGGGCGATGTGTGAAAAGGTCACAACATGAAGAAGGCACGCAGTATGGAGTTTGCAGCACCATCCAGCAAATTCAACTCTAAAAACACTTCTTCATTCAGGGACAATAAGTGATTCAATAAAAACAGAGAGAGATCTGATTTTAAGAGTGACTCGAAGGGTAAATCAGCAGCACCCTTGGATCGCGAGGCTCTTAATGATTTACGCAGGAAGAAGCTTTGCTTTTATTGCAAAGGTCCCTACGATGCTAACCATGATTGTCCTTTGCGGCCTAAGGGCAAGGCCAATCGAGTAATGTGGGCTTATTACGAGGATTCAGAATCTAAGAGTTCCGAACAGTAGGAGAGTTCTGAGGAGTCAGAATCAGAGGCTTCAGAGCCTAAGGCAGAGGTAGAGTCAGAGCTTCAGATTCAGGAGGCACGATTGTCTAGCATTCAACAGGAGGGTTCATTTAGACTTCGTGGAGTTTTGGCAGGACAAAGGGTCATCACCCTTCTTGACACAGGAGCCACCCACAATTTTATTGATGCTAGATTTGTGGAGAAGCGCGGACTCATAACTGAGGAGTTCGAAGGCATTAGGATTAAGGTGGCTGATGGTTACACTCTCAGGTGTGATTGTATGATTAAGGATCTCCCCTTGCGCTTGAATAACTATGAATTCAAGGCTGATTACTACGTGGTGAACATGGGAGATATTGATTTAGTCTTGGGCATGAAGTGGCTTCATTCCCTTGAGGAAGTCACTCTTCGTCTCAAGGACATGGAGATTCGGTTTGATGTGGATGGGAAGACACATATCCTGAAGGCCATTCGGGACAATAATGTCAAGACTATTTCTTTCCGACGGATGGAGAGGCTCATGCGACATGACATGGTAGAGTGGGCTGCCGAGTGTACTTTGACACCTATTCAGGAGGGACAGCATACGACCGAGTATCATCCTGACATTCAGCAGTTGAGAGTTAAGCATGAGAATGTTTTCAGTGATATTCCACCAGGGAGGCCTCCAGACAGGGGTATTGAGCACATTATAGAGCTTGAGGAGGGTGCTAAGCCCGTCATGATTACTCCTTACAGGCATCCTAAGCGGCTTAAGGATGAGATAGAGAAGACTATCAAGGAGCTACTTGCTATGGGTCACATTCGACCAAGTAAATCACCATTCGCTTCTTCAGTTGTCCTAGTGAAGAAGAAAGATGGTACCCTTCGCATGTGCATAGATTACAGAGTCCTGAATAAGAGGACCATCAAAAACAGGTACCCCATAGCTCGTATAGATGAGCTTATTGATGAGCTCCATGGTGCATGTTATTTCACGAAGATAGACTTAAGATCAGGATATCACCAGATCAGAGTCCGTGAGCAGGATGTTGAGAAGACTGCATTCCGTTGTCATTGTGGACACTTCGAGTTTGTGGTGATGCCTTTTGGGCTAACCAACGCTCCAGCGACATTTCAGTCCACCATGAACAGGGTCTTCCACTCACATCTGAGGAGATATGTGCTTGTCTTCTTCGATGACATTCTAATTTACAACAAGACTTGGCAGGAGCATTTGGCTCATCTGGATACAGTGCTCAGTATTTTGGAGAGGGAGTCCTTGTACGCCAAGGAGTCCAAGTGTGATTTGGGGATGACTAAGTTGCTCTACTTAGGCCATATCATCAGTGCAGAGGGAGTGTGGATGGATCCTGAGAAGATCCGTGCTATCGTAGATTGGCCTACTCCAGCGAACCTTACACAATTGCGAGGATTTCTTGGCTTGTGTGGTTTTTATCGCAGATTTGTGAATGGTTATTCACGCCATGCAGCACCTATGACGGATTTGTTGAAAAAAGGTGCATTCTGTTGGACTCTTGAGGCACAGAAGTGTTTTGTGAGGTTCAAGGAGCTGATGACTACGTTTCCAGTGTTGGCACTGCCAGATTTTACGAAGCCTTTTGAGCTTCAATGTGATGCTTCTGGTGAGGGCATTGGAGCGGTGCTTATGCAGGACAAGCACCCAATCGTTTATGAGAGCAATAAGCTCAGAGGTCCAGAGAGGCTCTACAGTATTTATGATAAGGAGATGCTGGCCATAATGCATGCCTTGGCCAAATTTAGGCATTATCTCGTGGGCAGTAAGTTTTACATTAAAACTGACCACAACAGTTTGAGGCATTTCTTTGAGGCATTTCTTGGGGCAGCGAGACTTAAACGATCGTCAGCAGAAGTGGGTAAGTAAGTTACATGCATATGACTTTGATATCACCTACATTAAAGGTACCCAGAATGTAGTGGCTGATGCTCTCTCACGCAGGCCATATCTGAGCTCTATGGTTCACATTGCAGAGGATTGGACGCATTTGATTGTGGCAGAGTATGCCAAGGATACTTGGGCATCCAGTATTGTTGAGGGATTGATGGTAGACACCAGGTATACGCTTGTGAATGACTTGATCATTTACAAGAACAGGATTTTCTTGATCCCAGGATTTGAGATGAAGAACACTATTATGCGAGTCTTTCATGATGTGCCCACAGCAGGACATCCCGGATATTTTAAAACATACAGACAGATACGGGAAAGGTTTACATGGAAGGGACTTAAGGCAGATGTTCTTCAATATGTGCGTGAGTGCCCTGTTTGTCAGCAGAACAAGCAGGAGAACACGTATCCGGCAGGATTGTTGCAGCCACTTCCGATTCCTGATAGGAAGTGGGAATGCCTATCGATGGACTTTATTACGGGCTTGCCCAAAGCCCAGGGACGGGATTGTATATATGTAGTTGTGGACCGGCTGACGAAGTATGCCCACTTCTTTCCGATCACCACCACTTACACAGCTACACAGGTAGCAGAGGTCTTCTTCCGTGAGGTTTTCAGATTACATGGGTTGCCTCGGAGCATAGTTAGTGACAGGGATAGTTGGTTCCTGAGTCACTTCTGGCAGGAGGTGTTCAGACTTTGTGGGACCGAGCTTACACCGAACACCATTTACCACCCGCAGACTGATGGTCAGACGGAGATAGTGAACAAATGGGTGGAGGGTTACCTCAGGAATTACATTGCAAGGCAGCAAAAGGCGTGGGTCAAGTGGATATATCTATGCGAGTATTGTTACAATACTACTTTTCACATGACCATTCAGATGTCCCCCTTCATGGCGTTGTATGGTTATGAGGCGCCTAGCTTTCTGGATTTGCTACTGAGTGACAGTAGAGTGTCGAGTGCTGGAGATTTATTGCAGGAGAGTCAAGACACTATGAGGACTCTCAAGGAGAATATTGCTAAGGCACAGAATCAGCAGAAGCAGTACGCAGATCAGAAGAGGACAGAGAGATCTTTTGAGGTGGGAGACATGGTATATCTCATGTTGCAGCCCTACTGTCAGTCTACTCTTAGGAAGAGTGGTTCGGAGAAGCTTAAGCCACGGTATTATGGTCCTTTCAGGATTCTGAGGCGTGTTGGAGAGGTGGCTTATGAGCTAGAGCTTCCGGCGGATAGCAAGGTTCACAATGTTTTTCATGTGTCACGTCTCAAGAAGGCGTTGGGACACCGTGTGGTACCTTCAGCAGTTTTACCTCCCTTAGATGATGAGGGAAAGTTGATCTTAGTACCTGAGTCTATCCTAGAGTACAGAGAGAGACAGTTGCGTAGGAGGACTATCAGGGAATATTTGGTGAAATGGAGAGATTTTCCAGTAGAGGATGCTATGTGGGAGGCCGGATTTTGCGGCATACGGGTTGAGATTGCTTGAGGACAAGCAATTTCAGGAAGGGGCGGACTGTAATGTCCCCTTCCAGTTGACATCTCTCAATGCTTAAGATTAGCCTATTATGTGACCCTCGTAGGCTGATGGGATGGATAGAGGGTCTTGTTGGAGCTTGGCTTGGCTTGGGTCGTCAGAATTTACCAGTTGGCTTTCGTTCGGGGTCGTTCGGACATCATTTGCCTAACTTGCTATTTTTAGTAAGTTAAGTCACTCAGCGGAGCACCCCTGCTATTTTTAGCAGTATGGTCTGGTCGTGTGCAAAATCAATCACTTATTCTCCAGCTTCAGACGGTTCATTAATCGGACGTATTTTGAGGAAGATATTAATATTTTAATTGTCAAATTAAATATTAATTATTTGAAGCTTATATTATAAAATTTATAATATTATTTAATATTATAACTTAAGTGATTTCTCAAAGGGGTCGACCAACATTGAAGAGGGGCCACTTTTCAATTATAATTTATAATTAAAAGTGCGTTCGAGACTATTGAAAAATTAAAAGAAAAGTTCAAACTTTATTTAAATGATGCCTTTTTGAGAAAAGTGGACTTTTTGAAGGATATAAGGGTTTCATTGGGAAAAGAGCTCATTATGTTGAAAAATCGAATTTTTGCTAAGTCCTTCTGATAACAGAGCCAAGGGTTCCAGTTTTCGTTTTGCATTGGAGAACGAGCCATCTTCAGTGTTGCAGTTCAGAGGCTGTGAAATATCAGCTGATTTATTGCTTGTCAGAGAGAGCTTCATCCAGAGGTTGTCATAGAGCTTCACAGTTGATACATCTTCAGGGTTTTTGATTTGAAACTCTTCCGGAAAGGGTTCATTATTTTAGGCGCCTATTTCATAAACTCCAGACAAATCTCATGCAAGCCGTACAGATTTCTTGCTGCTGCTAAAGCCGTACATTTGCTGCTGCTACAGGGCCGTACCTGCAAGTACAGGCCGTACTTTTCATGCAAGGTGAATCGCCTTCCTTTTTGGCAATCTTACTTCACCAACAGGGGCGCGGTATCTTCTGGATCCGTTTGCAAACATCAGACAGAGGGAGAAAGATGATATCTTGATAGCCGTACCATTCATTACTTCATCCAGGCGGCTGCAAATCAGGTTCTTGATCTGATATTTTTATTTAAATCTTAGTCTGCATGTCAGAGATCTGTTATTGTAATCATCTGGAAAGAATAATAAGATCGTATGTTAGCTATTTCAAGGGTTATCTGCTTCAGTATTCATTTATTTGAATTTATTGGATTTTCTTTCAAAATTGCATATTTATTTATTGCATGCAAAAACACAAAAAAACCAAAAACGTTCAAAAACAAGCAAAAACAGACCGTTTCAGAAAATAGTGAGAACAGGGGTTTCTACATCTATCCTACAAAAATAACAGATGCATTAGTTCTAGCAACCACTAAGCCAAAACAGTGACAGAAGCAATTTATTGTCTAAGGTACCCATAAAAGCTGATACATTTTCAAGTGAATATCCAATTCAACACTATTACCTTCTGCTTGCTTCTCTCTTTTTATATTTACCAATTTCAGATGCATAATTACATTCTTCCAGGGCAATGGAGTCATCCTTGTACCTTACAACTGTGAATAGCCCCTCCCCACTAACAACCAACCTATGTGTCTTTTATATGAACCAATCTTCTATTAGGAATATTTTGAGACATACCCCACGCTTTCCAATTGATCAGAAACCCCCCTAACTTGTGGTCTATGGATGGCATAGTCATTTCATGTATTAACCAGTTTTTTCTTAATAAACCTTTTGTTTTCCTCTTACAAATTATGCTTTTGTGATCATATAGCTTCTCTCTTCATTATTGGAAATTTCTACACTCGATATGGGAGTGAATCTCATGTGCCTTGTCAATAATATTATTTGATTAATAGCTCTAAATTATATAGCCTCTTTGTTGGGAACTTAATCCCTAATACAATTGGACAATAGACTGGGATATCGGAACACCTAAAGAATATGTGATCAAATTTATTATATTTGTTATACAGTTCAATTAAGCAACATTGAAGGAAGCACATGAAAGAGTAAATAAATCAATAGAAACATATGATGCGTAGATTTACATTGGAAACCCTTTTGGGAAAAAACCCACCAACAAAGGGATAGAAACAATTGTATTCACAAGAAATACTACATCCAATACAATGAGTCTCTTGTAGAGTATCTCAATCTATAGACTACAACATACAAGCTCCAACCAAGACTACACACCTTCAAAATACAACACATCAAACCAAAATCCAACCATGTTTCTTTTGTATGAATAGATAACTATAAACACTGAAACATTCTCATGGAGTACCAACCATCTCAACCATCTTACTACCACAAAGAATACCAATAGTCACATAACCATCTCATAACCATACCATGACATCAACATATCACACATTATAGCATATATGAATTATGTGCATTAATAATCGCTAAACATAGTAATTTTCTGTAATGTCCCCTTTTCAGTCCTAAGCCTATCTATGACCATTGGCCTATATCCGAAGTCTCGTAGACTATTCGGAGGCATTTCAGGGGATTCCAAGATTCTTGGAGGTTTCTTGCTAGCACTTTCAAGGTGCTATTGCAGAGGGTTGTGTTGATGCGATTTTTATGACCGCACCAATCAGCAGAACAAAATAGTCTGAAGGCTACTCCATTCTCTCTTGATCAAAGTATTCCGTGCGCTAAGATTGCAAGAAAGTTCGCACGTTCAACTCCAAGGTTCCGAAATACTTAGAATACCCTCAGTTGGTTTGATGTGAATTGCTGTTTTCACGAGGGGACTTACACAATTGTTCAGGATTCTTGCAGTTAACAGTAAATAGACGATTGGAAGGGATTTGTATAATGTGGATGATTTGTCAATAAGTACGTTTTTCTAAAGCTAACCAAAAATATGTGGAAAGTAAATGAGTGTAGGGTCTAAGAAACTTATATTCTATTCTAAATGCAAGATATGTGGAGTTCAATTTCAGCAGACTTCGACTGAATTTCACCTAGCCTCACGTCGGACAGCTTCAGCAAAATTAGTGCAATCTTCAAAGGGATAGCGAAAGATATTCAAATTACAATTTAGCATACATATACCATCAGGACGACGCATATAAGTATACAAATCACAATCGAAGTTAAACTCAAGATAATTTCCAGTCGACCACGCAAGGCGAACTTATCATCAACAAGCTACTAGTGGTATGGAATGAAATGAAGCTACCTCAATAAAACATCACACAGCAAAGTAAACTACTTGCATGAGATGAAAATTACGCTACTTTATGCTACTTGGATCCGAAAGGATGAAAAGACCTTGCTAGCTATCCATGACAAAGACGAATTCCACCATCAATGAAAAGATCTATTATCATGAAAGTTTTACACAACAATCTCCACAAAAGTTTTCAAATGGAAAACTTTCCTTCTTCTCCACACTACGCTAAACTATCAAGCAAAATGTCTACTCTGCTCTACTCTCTAATCTGATCTCCAAATCTAATGCTAGTCTAATGAATTACAAATGAGGGGGACTCCCCCTTTTATAGGTAGCCCAGTCAAATGGACGGCTAAGATTACAATCAAAAGAGTGGCTAAGATTAAGCCACCTCAGCCCTAACCCTAAAAACTGCCAGAATGGGGAGTGGTGCAATAAATGAGCAAAGATTCCCACTCACTCCCAAAATAGTAAAGGCAATTAATGCCCATAATCAATCTTCTAGAAGATCATCGTCCAGTAGTGCATTCCCGTTCTCCTTCTCTCTGGCTGCAAACTCAACAAATCTGTGAAGTACAGCCTCAACCTCCTGAACTGAAATGGGTGGAATGCAATCAAGCTAGAACTCTAACACTATAACAAACTGCTCATGCCTTGCACAAGATTTTCTCCAAGCAACTAAGGAATCCTACGTGCTCTGGATCAGGGTGGAGAAAGTAGAAGTGTTTCCGAAATCATCTTGTATGAAGGTCTTCACCTCTGAAAAGAAAGGCACCAGGCTACCCCTCAAATTATCAATATTCACCTCATCTGGATTCAACCGCCTAGCAAATATGGCCTCAAAAGTATTCTGGACTCCATCAATGATATTGGCCATGGCCTTCCGTATTCTAGTTGAATCTGCCCGTGCTGCGTCGAAGAAACCACATCCCGTGATCGCTGAAGAATACCATCTAGAAAAATCATACCTGTCATTCTCCTGAATGACCCCTCCACCAATCAGCAACCGCAAAGGAACATGCCTCAATGCCTCAAGACGCTGAATTACTTTGCTCTGATAAACAAAAGCATCTCCCCAAGCCTGATCAACTGCCTCCATCCATGCCAAAATACTGGAAGCCTACTGAAAAGCAAAAGCAAGGTCCTCCAAAAACTTTTCTGTCTCAGCACGAACTCCCGTGACCCACTTGTCTGCCTCCTGTGCCATCTTCCCTAACTCTAACAAGCCACTGATTGACTCTCTAGGTATGTCAGCTGGAAGCTGTCATGTCCCCTTCTCAGTGACATCTCTCGGAGTACAGGATTGGCCTATCACACGACCCTCGTAGGCTGATAGACTGGATAGAGGGTCACTTCGGAGCTTGGCTCAGCTTCAGTTAGCAGAGATTGATCAATAGTCTTTCGTTTTGGCTCAATCGGAGACTTTTTGCAGAATTGCTATTTTTAGCAGTTCCTGGCAGGCAGAGTGGGACCCCTGCTATTTTTAGCAGTATGGCTTTGGCAGTATTTGGAATCACTTCAGAGTTCGTCAGCATCAGACAGATCAGTCATCGGATTAGTATCAAGGAAGATATTAATATTTAATTGCATTAATTAAATATTAATTAATTAATCATTATAATACAAAGTTATAATATCAATTTATAACTTAAGTGATTTCTCATTGAGGGGGTGCGCCATCATTGAAGGGGCCAAAATTGACATTTGATTTATATTAAAATATTCAGCAGAGACTATTGAAATATTAAAAGATTAAAATGTGAATATTTCATTAAAACCCTATTCTTAAGGAAATCGCACTTTTCAGCATAATAGTGGATTTGCCTTGGGTTTTGAGCATTATGTGATTATTAGATTTTGAGAAACTGATCAAATTGATCTGAGCACAGAACCTTAGGGTTTGAACTCGAATTCCTTGGGGAACGAGCCATCTCCAGTGGAAAGCAATTCAGAGGGTGTGGAATACCACTTGATTTATTGCAGCAGAGGTTTCTTCAGACAGGAGGAATCACAGAGCTTCAGAGAAATTAATATCTTCAGAGCTTTTCAGTGTTTTGCATTCAGAGCATTTCATTCCTTTAGGCGTCCATATTCAAGAGACCCAGAGTGTTATAAAGGCGGCAAATATTTATTAATTTCTGATTCTGCTGGGGCCGTACTTTACCAGGCCGTACCATTCTGATTTCTGGCCGTACCATCAAAGAGGAAGCCGTCCTTTGTACTGAAGGAAACGCCTTGTCTTGAGCTCATATTTTATCATCACTGGAGGCGCCTAGTCTTGAGGATTTCATTCAGAGCATCAGAAGAGAGAGGAAGTCATTTATTACTTCAGCCGTACCAGATCTGTACTTCAGTTGCAGCAAATATCAGGTTCTTTAAATATTGAAAATTCATTGTTTTATTCATTGCATGTATCTGGGTATTCTTGTAATCTGTAGAGAAGATCAAATAAAGATACTGGCATCCATATTCTACCAGTTCCAGAGTTATTTATTTTTTATTGAATTTATTATTATTTTCAAGCAAAATCGTACCTTTCATTTATTGCATCAAAAACACAAAATTTGCAAAAAAACCAAAAACCTTCAGAAAAACTCAAAACTCAGTCAGAATCAGTATCAGGGGGAAACTAGGGTTTCTACAGAAGCTCTACCACTGGAATCTCTTGCCCACGAGAATGAGACAATTGCTGCACATATCCAATCAAGGCCTTATGCTCTCTTTTCAACTTCTTGTACTTTCCTTCCTTCTTGAATAATTTGTCCTTGAGGGCGAGGTAGGAGTTATCACATTCTTCTACAACCTGTGCACCTGTGGGGCATCCTAACTCCAAAGTTGTGACCACGTAATTTTCTGGCACTGCTTCATCTCGGTCACAATCAACCTGTGGCACGGCTACGTGAAGGGTGCGGGAACCATCCTCATCAGTTGATATCTTCAAAAACTTTTGTGCTCTCTTCTTCTATGGAGGTGCGTTGATCCTATTCAAGAACTCTTCCGTTTCAACTGCTGGATCAATCTCTTCGCTGGGGCTTCTTCTCATCCTATCCCTGAGCCAATCAGGTACTGTATACTGTATGTCAAATGGCTGTTGTTCCTGTGCCTCTACTTCTCGAACTTGTTCAACCTCTATATCATTCTGGTGAGGCTCATCGTCCTCAAATGGCTGAGTATCTCCTGAAACTATATCATCATCATCCTCCAAAGCCGTCTCTAATTCCTGCTGAAACCAAGGGTCAGTAGCAGTCCCCTCATCATCTTGCTGATCAACTCTACTAGGTGCGTTGACACTTTGGCCAACTGACTCTCTCCGTGGTGGCTGATTATTTTCCTGTGCCACTTGCACCTTATTCAATGCATTCCTTTGATCAGCAAACAAAGAAACCTCCTGTATACTTGGAGAACGTGTCTCCAATGGCGTGGGTGATTCAACTGCAACTCGTGGAGGCTCCAGTTGAATAGGCTCCTGCCGAACTGGCTCTTTCTGTCTGGATTCTGGACCTCGTGTGATTTGTTTCTTCCTACCGGTGGTGGGTGTCCTGTGATCTCCCATCAAATTGTAAGTCAAAGCAATTGACCTACTCTTCAATCTATTCACCCGTCTGTCAACCCATGCTCTGGTAAATGTCAGGACCGGAATAGAAAGCGTGTCCAAGTCAGCAACCTCTGGTTCTGACCAATCCGGGAGTGGAAGTGGAGTATCTCTTATTGCTGCATAATCTGGATGGACAACGTCCATGTCCTCATTCACCTGGTCTGGTACCGGAACAACTTCACACTCCCTAATCATGTTAATTGGCAACCGAGAGAACATTCTTTTCCTGACTTCAATCTCATCTAATGCATCAGCCCAATAATCCTCAATATTTGCCTTGTGTTTAAACTCCTCTGACAACACCCATTTGATGTTGTTATGCGGGTCATAGTGCTATAGGCTGGTGTGATATGAAAAGTGATAGAATTGAAGCTCACTCTCAGCTTCTCTGGCTTCCTGTAATGAAGGACACACTTCATCCGAGTTTCCCATGACAATTGGGAAGTCAACACCCCCCTTCTTCTTTTTCTTCTGAATTTTATCATAGGCAACCAATTGCCTAGATATCTCTAACATTAAAATTCTATTGGTTGGGTACTTAGGCAGCCTATATGGATATGATGAAAAACCTTGCAGCCTTATGTAACAAAACTTTGGAAACTGTGTAAACCAGCACCCATACCTTTCAATCAATTCTTGGGCCTCTCTCGAGATTCTGTGATGCATCCGCTCCTGAAGCAATCTCGTGATGTGCATGATGAAGGCGTCATTGACACGCTTGTAATAGGTAGTACTTGCCAGGTGCAACTGTGGACAAGCCTCATGTATTTTAAACTAGTGAGAGCCACAACCAACAGGTTCCTTGTATGAAATTCCTCTATACCTCGTAATACGAGCCAGCATGTAGATGATGTAAGAGCTCATATAAAATGTCCTCGTTCTTCTCAGGCTCGGGAGCTGCTCATGCAAATTGTCACTGATCATTTCAGCCCAGTTGACATAGTCCTTTCCTTCTAGCACGAGGTTGATGTAATAAAACATCCATGGCTCGAAAATAAATGACTGCGGGCAGCCTCCAACTCTGCTCGGCATCATGATGAGATCACAATACTCCTGCTTTAAGTCGTCTGCTATGATTTGTTTAGGCAGCTTCATACGAGAGGGCTTGGGGTTGCTCATCCAGTGAGTGTTAATCGTCTCCGTGCATCTCTCGAAGGTAGAAGCATACATTCGCTCAGCTCGCTCTCTGGATTTGTAAATCATATTCCTGTGCACTGGAATTCCAAAGGCTTCACCAATGCAAGCAGGAGTGAGGTTGGCGAGCACTTGTCCATCTGGTGACATGATTGACCTGTGATCTTTCTCATAACAGTTGGCGCACTCCATCATCAGCTCCGAACACTGAATGGCCGGTGGGAAACCAGCAGCTGCATATAACCCACTTCGAACGATGTTGTGTGAAGTGGTCGAAGGTCGATGACTACCAATCCCCAGCATTCTGTTCTTGAAAGTCTTTAGGTTGACGGAGCCCAAGTTCGTATCAGTCAGCTTGCCCAACTTTGAAGTGAACTTCGATTCTGGCATGAAAGACTTGCTCAACTTCTTGATAACTGCTTGCCTGGATGCACCATTGTTGTCTTTGCCAGTCGCCCTTGCCTCAGCCATCTGCAAAACAATAAACATCCATGAGTAAATTAATTTAGAAAATAAATAAAATATTGTGCAGGGGCTGCCAGTCGACTTCAAGAATTTGAGAAGCTGCAATATCATTTCTCATTCGCAAACCTCAACTTCTCCTTCAACAGATTTCGAACTTCAATCACTTAGAAACAAACTTCCAAGCAAGCTTCAGCAACTTCACTACTTGTAAATTCGCACTTCTTCAATCAGCAAATCAGCAAGTGCGCACTTCCTTAGCAATATACTCTTTGAAATTTCTTTTAGCAACTTACTTCAAGTCGTCCTTCTCAGCTTCAGCAATACGATCTTCTTCAAATCGAAATTCCCTCACTTGCACTGGCAACTTCAAACTTCAGCAACAAAATCGAGCTTTAGCAATAACTCAAGTAAATTCGCACCTTTTCAATCAGCAAATAGCTTACCAAGTGCGCACTTTCTCAGCTCCAGCAACTCACAAATTTCAGACTTCAGCAAACTCTCCAATCCTCAACAAAATTTCGAACTTCTCAAGCTTCAAAAAAATTTGAACTTTTCAACACTTGCAGCCTTAGCAACTTTCAGCTTCACACTCAACTCAGCTTCAGCCTTAGAACAAAATAGAATTCTCTCAACTGGTGAGGAGAAATGAAAAACTTCTCAGCTCTTATAGCAAAATCTACTTCTAGAAGAGGCTAAGTTTAGCCAGTGAATTAAATTTCCACTACTCTGTTTGAATTTCCCTCTCTGGCATTTTCGACACTTGTTTGAGAATCTCAACCTTCTACAAGTTCAACTTTGACTGCCACATTTCAAATTTACTTTCAAAAAATTTTAATTTAAATTCATCTTTTAATTCACCAGCCGGAGCTCTGTCACTTGAATTCGAATTTTACTTCTCTTCAGCTCTGGAAAAATCATTTGTGAAGACTTCATCAAAATCATCTAGGCAATCCATTTCAAATTCATCGTTCGAAGCATTTTCCTTTCAAAAATCATTTTATTCAAATTTGCCTTAGAAGATTTTAAATTTTCCCTTAGGGAAATTTCACAACTTGAGCACCGATTAAATTCTTCATGCTGAAGGCCTTGGCGAAGTGCGGAAGACATGGAAATCCATCTATCATCACAAATGTACAGTACCCAGAAGAAAATTTTATCTGAAACGCGACAAATCCATGGGTACACAACAAACGGGTTCATTTGAATTTTTAAATTTTTAAACCTTAGAAAATATTATTTCACCAATTTAAATCCGTTCTTCATCTCTGTGAACATCCCGTTGCTCAAATTTGAGAAATTTTAAAATTCATCCTGCATTGTCATCATTCTGACTTCATCACTGGAAGATTTGCTCGTGCTTCAGGAAGAATTTTATCACCTCCAGAGCCTAGGCGTATTTTCCAAGGAAGAAAATACTTTGCCTTAGAAAAATTTAAATCACCTTGAAAATTTTGCCTGGAAAATTTTATATTCAACTCAATCACTTTGCCTGTGAGAAAAAAATTATTTCACTTAGAAGATCTTCCTGCAAGCACATCATATTTTACTTCTATCATCTTCAACGCCTTAGGAAATTTTTTATTATTTTGCAACTCCAACGCCTTAGCATTTTATTTCACATTTGAGAGATATTTTCATTTGAAACTTTAACGCCCTAGCAATATTCATCAACACCATCTTGTATTTTATTTCACCACCCTAGGCGCATAGCATACTTGAAGAAGAATAAAATCACGCCTAGCACTTTATTCACCCTTTGCAATATTTTCTAACACCTTGGCACCTACCACCTTGGGCGCACATAGCACACTTGAAGAACCATGCCTAGCATTTACCTTGTTTTCACCACGCCTTGGAGTTTTTCACTTCACCCTTTACCTCATTCACCACCCTACATTCACTTTTACTCTCTTCAACTTGGGTGCATTTTTGCTTGCATTAAGGATGACTCTTCAACTTCCTTATTTCGTCTTCACATGGACCCATTTGGGCGCATTTAGGCATATGAGGAGGACGAGCTTTTGTTGACTTGTTGACTTCTTTGAATTTGGGCGCATTTTGATGGGTGAGGAGGACAAATTTCTTTGACTCCTTTGACCTTCTTTCTTGTTGGGCACATTTTAGCATAGCTGCAGGATGAAGTTCTTTGACTTTCTTTGACTTTCCAAGCATGGGCGCATTTTAGCCTAGGAGGTGGACGAAGTTTCATACTTAGAATTTTTTATGCTTTCACCTTGAGTTGGGCGCATTTAGCCATAGCTACAGGATGAAAAACATTGACCTCTTTGACTTTCTTGCTACATGGGCGCATTTTGGCCAAGCAGGAGGACGAGTTTTGGATTTAGAATTTTCTCCATGCTTCTTCATATTCACTGTTAAAACCGATCATAATAGTCGGAAACATTTTCTTGGGCAGCGAGATCTGAACGAGAGGCAACAAAAATGGGTCAGCAAACTTCAGTCCTATGATTTTGACATCTCCTATGTCAAGGGCACTCAAAATGTAGTTGCTGATACTTTATCTCACCGTCCTCACTTGAGCTCCATTTCACTAATTTCAGAAGACTGGAGACATCTGATAGTAGCAGAGTATGCTAAGAACCCATGGGTTTCTAGCATAGTAGATGGGACAGTACAGGATGACAGGTATTCACTTGTAGATGATTTGATCATTTACAAAGGGAGGATTTTACTAGTCCGAGGTTCTGAGATGAGGGACAGAGTATTGAGGTCATTCCATGATTCACCTTTGGCAGGACATCCCGGTTACTTTAAGACCTACAAGAAGGTACGGGAGAGATTCTCTTGGAAGGGTCTCAAGTCCTTTGTTCTCCAGTATGTCAGGGAATGTCTTGTTTGTCAGCAGAACAAGCAAGAACATACATACCCTGCGAGTTTACTCCAGCCGCTTCCTATTCTTGAGAGGAAGTGGGAATGCTTGTCCATGGACTTCATTACGGGCTTGCTGAAAGCTCAAGGGAAGGACAACATTTTTGTGGTGGTAGATCGGTTGACGAAGTATGCTCATTTCTTCTCAATCACTACTACACACACAGCTACCCAGGTGGCAGATTTGTTCTTCCGAGAGGTATTTAGATTGCACGGTTTGCCTCGGAGTATAGTCAGCAACAGGGACAGCAGGTTTATGAGTAACTTCTGGCAGGAGTTATTCAAACTTTGTGGGACAGAACTCACTCAGAGTACCAGCTACCACCCACAGACAGATGGGCAGACTGAGATAGTCAATAAATGGGTGGAGGGATACTTGCGGAATTATAGTTCAGGGCAGCAGAAGGCATGGGTGAGGTGGTTATACCTTTGTGATAATTGCTACAATACCACTCATCACATGAGCATACAGATGACACCATACCGAGCATTATATGGATATGATGCTCCGAGCTTTCTAGATTTATTGCTGAGTGACAGTAGAGTGCCCAGTGCTGGTGATTTATTATAGGAGAACCAGGATATTATGAGGGCACTCAGAGAGAATATACAGAAAGCTCAAAATCAGCAAAAACAATATGCTGATCAGAGGTGAGTGGAGCGATCTTTTGAGGTCGATGATTTGGTGTATTTGATGCTCCAGCCTTATAGGAAATCCACCCTTCGTAAGAAGGGCACCGAGAAACTTAAGCCACGATACTATGGACCCTTCAGAGTTGTTAGACGTGTCGGTGAAGTGGCTTATGAGTTAGATCTTCCGGTGGACAGTAAGGTTCACAACGTGTTCCATGTGTCGCACCTCAAAAAGGCGTTGGGACATGTGATTCCTTCTATTGATTTACCACCCCTAGATGATGAGGAGAAATTTATTTTGATACCTGAGGCCATTCTGGATTCCAGAGAGCGTCATCTTTGGAGGCGGGTTATCAGGGAATACTTGGTAAAGTGGAGAGATCTACCGGCAGAGGATGCTACTTGGGAGTGTGACAATATTCTTCAGCATCCGGCTTTGAGTTTGCTTGTGGACAAGCAAATTCGGGGAGGGCGGACTGTGATGTCCCCTCTCTAGACAGTTCTCGAGAATAGTGTGTTAGCCCTTTATTGGACCCTTGTGGGCTAGCTGGATTGGTTAGAGGGTCAGTGGCACTTTCTAGAGAGTTTGATCATTTTTGTTTTCAGAGCCCAGTGATTGGTTCACGGCAGGCGTTAGCAGTGCAGGAGTTGACAACTTCTGACGGCACGGGATTCTATGAAGATATGTGAAAGTTATGCCTATTTGAGTGATTTAAGTTATTTATTAACTTAATATTTTATTATAAAGTCAAATTGACTTTATATTTTTAAATCACTTAAATATTCTCTAAAAGTGATTTAATATTTTAATCACTTAAATTGATAAAGTGCGCCCAATTATTTAAGTCAAATACTATTGAAATGACTTAAATATTATTTAAAAGATTAAAATATGAGAAGTGGTGTATCTTTCTTGAAATTCGTGCCTTTTGCATATAAAGGGCATTTTTGGCAATGAGAAACTCACCTTTTGATAATTTCGACTTTGCCTTGTGCTTCTTCCTGTGCATTCTCCTGTGATCAGGGTTTGAACAATCTTCCATTGAAGAACGATACCTCTTCAGTGTTGAGCACTCTTGAGATTGTGAAAGATCAATCAAATCAGTGCAGTTGAGAGCTTCATTCAGAAGTTCTACATGATTCAGACAGAGTATTATATTGAGATTTACAGCTAATTGCAATAAGAAAGGGGTTTCTTCCTTGTGGCGCCTTCTTCAGATCAGTGGCATCCAGCAGGGTTAATACTCATTATCTTCTTGGCCGTACGACTTGCATTGGGAATTGTGCATTCTAGAGAGGCGTGTGAAGGGTTTGGCTAAAACGCCTTCCTTTTGGTTGCTTTCTGACTTGCATCCTTGGTGTCTAGTATTTTTAGAGACTTGTATCCAGTTTCGAGGCAGGAGAATCCAAATCTGGAGGCTTGGCGTCCATTATTGTTAGTTTTCAGCATTCTTGGCTGGCGAGCTGGCTTACTATTTTAAATAAAAAAACTGGAAACATTCTGGTATGTTTATCATTCATGATCTCATTGTTGCAATAAAATAACGTCTTCTGCATTTCCATTCTGTAGGAAATTGCTCTGTATTTCAATTTATAAGCTTTTATATGCTGCGCCCCTTCTCTTCTGTCTATTAACTTTTCTCTAAAAAACTAAAATAACACTAAAAAGACTTAAGAAATATTGGGGTTTGAATTGAGAGCCAGCAGGGCTCATCACATAATTAATATTTATTTGGCGAGATGGAAAATGGGGACATTATAGTTTGCCCTTCCTAGAGATTGCTTGTCCCCAACCAATCCATACCTGCATAGCATGGCCAAATATTAGGATCCCAGATGAACCTGTAGAATGCTCCATCACAATCCTATGGCATCAACTTGATACCACTATACCCTGTTACTCGATCAAATCTTGTAGTAGAAAGAAGCAGTCTACTAGCCATACCAATCCCTAGATCCCATAGCCAAATCGGAAATCCATCATACCCAAAACTTGCTGACTTTCGCTATGCCACTTTGATACCCACTGGAATCCAAATGAGCCAAGTTTCAGATTCCTATTTTTGTAAGCAACTGTCAGGTAGAAACAATTTAGGGAACCTACAAGATTTGGATTGATCTTTCATTGATGGGAGCACATCATACCAAAGTGAACCATGCAACCTTTTATCCAACCCGTACTTATGTGCCATCAGATCACTTGTACATGGCCTGAAAGAAAACTGGTGAACACACCTCACCATGTAGTCAAGGTGAAACTCACCCACCTGCATCAATGGAATACCAATATAGTCACGTGGATTCCATACTTCATTGCCACCACCAGAAAATGGCTTACAACTCAAATCATGATGGACGGACCTTGCAACAGCTCTATAAACCTTTTCTACAACTCTGATGGAAAGGTCTCTGTCTAAAAGCAAATGGAGGTAATCTGATTCTATTACCTCTAAAGAATGCTTGATAGTTTGCAAGCTCGAAATAGAAATGCCACTTGTTTCCGCTTTCTCCTTTTCGAATTGAACTAACCAAAGGAGGTATTAGACGAACTTTTGGGTGCTATCAAAGCAAGCCAAGGTTTGATCAACCTTATCTTCAGTGACCTTCAACTAATCCTTCCATTCATGCGTCTCAATAGACCAATGATCACAATCAATTGCATAAAGTGAATTTTCTTATTTGCTTTCAGGAGGAGAAGACATATTAGCATGAAAACCAATTTCCCCACTAGATGACGCCCTACAATACTCCTGTAAAGAAGATGGATCAGCGTTATGATTGATCACACAACTCAGCAGAATCCACCTCTTCATCACAAGACCTTTCAATAGCATTCTCTACATCAGCAATGTAATGTCCCCTTCTCAAACCTGATCTTTCCAGTGACCGTTGGCCTTTTCCTTGGGAACCCGAAGGCTAGACGGAAGATAAATTAGGGTTTCCTATTTTTGAGGAGGTCATTGCTTTGTGATGATGGATTCAATGGCGGATTCTTTCTGGGTTTTCAGAGAGCTTCGCAGTGGTATGTTCATCTCGGCGTTCAGAGCACTTTCTGGAATTTACTATTTTTAGTAAATTCTAATTTTGGCAGCTTTCCAGTTGGGTTCAGCTCGGTCGACTTCCTGCTTCAATTTGGTCTGATGTTGTGTCAGTATTGGCTCCGGGGCACATTCAGAAGGATAAGTTAAGTCATTTAATTAAAAAAGTCACGTTTTAAATATTATGTTTTAACGTTGACCCCTTGGCCTAGATTTAATGACTTAACGTTGTTTTAAAAAGTGGTCTCAAAGGGTGGCGCCATCATTAAAGTTATATTTAGTATTTGATGAAATTCTCCTAAGTCAAAGCAAGGTTAAGAAGGGGTGCATTTATCAAAGGTGATGACTCAATTAAAATATGATTATTGAGTTAAAAGGAAAAGGACGCCATATTGAAGGAGTTAGGGTTTCGACTTGAAGGTGAGATTAGGGTTTCTTGAAGTCAGCTGGAATTTATATAAGGAAGACTTGGTTCATCATTTGGATATCTTTGGTCTATGCTAATGTTATGCTGCCGAAATGGTTGCGGGATTGCTTCGAGGAATGTATGCCTCCTAGTCTGGGCTCGACTTCGTGCTTGAGAGACAGCACCTAGTGGAGAGGTTCGATTATTTAAGATAGATTTGTGAGTTCATTGGTTTTTGTGCATTGTAGACGTCATTGTAATTCTTTAGTTTTTGATTTCTGCATATTAGAGGTATTTTCTGGAGTTGCTGATTTGATACAGCAGATTTCATGTTTTATTCATATCTCAAAAAAAGACAAAAAAGATAGTTCTGGGTATTGCATTTATAGCATTGTCTAGGAGAGGCGAATTGGTGTCTCAAATCTCAAATTTTATGGTGATGTATTTAATTTTAAAAGCTAAGTCAAACTTTCCAGCAGGCCGTACCATTTGCTTGTTGCATTGTTTTCCGTGTGAATTAAATGTTAGCTTTTCAAAGTTGTTTCTTGCATTTAGTCTAGGCGCCTCTTCATTATCAGCATTTTGCATCTAAGAATAGGCCATTCGGGTAAGCATCCAGGGAGTTACGAGCCATTTAGGGAATTCTTATGTTGCTGATTGCAAGATTTAAAAGTACAAATCTGTCAAAACAGAATACAGAAATCTGCATTATCTGATTTGGGATTTGGCATTGTGATTTACTTAAAGCTTGTAGCAGATTTATAATTGAATGTACACTTTGCAAAGCAATTGATATTCTGACATTGCAGGCAATAATTGTCAAATGTAAACTGGCAGTAGTACTGACCAGTGTTTCTTAATATTGCTCTGTCATGAATTGTAAACTCATTCTTACTATCAGTATTAGTTTGTAATAGTTATAGCTCCGCCCTATGGTAGCTACTCTCCCATTCTGGGTTAGCAAGCACATTCTGGGTGTTGAGTGTTTTCAGCTTTCAGCATTTCTCTTTCAAGCATTGTTATTGTAATCACTCCGTCATATGGTC
>VDFB02297395.1:0-12545 GCA_007258455.2 Sequoia sempervirens | reverse complement strand
CTTTACATTGCCCAAAACTGTATTCTACAACATTTTAGCAAGATTTAGACTTTAAATGCAAAATGCCATGATGAAGCAAAAAATTTGGTTTGGGTACAACACCTACACAATTTTTGGTTGGAGTGGAGTCTTGTCTTATTCATTTCTTTTGATCAGTTGATGTTTTTCATCATGCTTTTAAACTGGTATTTTGACAAACTATGTATGAAGTAATACTTTAATCAAATACATTTAATATATAAAGGGCTAGAAGCCCAAGGATTTGCTTTGTGAATCAGTTGTCCTACTTATGATTATGTTTATGATTTAGGTGCTCAACTTGTATGCAATATGAAACAACTTTAATATTCTCATTCAAAATATTCTGAGACATATGTCGATGTTAGTGTAATTCTCTATATTGCAGTGTCATGCATTGTTAATGTTTTGCAGAAAGCAGGCAGCAAAGTTGCAATAGAGGGTCCCAGGTGCAGTCTCCGTAGTAGAAATGTAAGTTTTTGGTCCTTGCAGTGCTGTTTAGTAATCAATTCTATGACTGTAGAATGCCAGTTTGGTTAAAATCTATCTGTTTCTTTTCTGACATGAAAAAACTGATGTTTTGAAATTTATTTTCTAATAAATTGTAAAATTGGAATGGTTAAAGAGACGTTTTATAGTTTGAATAATGGTGGGTGAGAATAATGTTATACCTTAATTTCAATTGATAATGCTTATTGCATATCTATGTAGGTTTACAGTGACTTGACTGTGGATTATTTTAAAATGTTCTTGCTGAATGTGCCTGCTGCCATTGTTGCTCTGACTTTGTAAGTTTCAGCCTGATACTCCTGAAGGTTTTGCAATTATTTTTGAGTCACCAGAATACTTTTACAAAAATTGAAAATGGCATGTTATCTTGCTCACTGATTGCCTTTAACCAACTTGACTTTTTTATATCTTAATAATTTTGCATTTAGCTTGCAGATACATCCTGGATATATTGTGCATTCTGTATTTAGCAACCTACATGCCTAATTTTTGTTGATATGGGACATTAATTTATTTCACTTGCTTAGTATATTCTATTTGGTGTCAATGATCAGTAAATGCCATATTTTTTAGCCTTCTTACCCTGTGCATTTCTAAGCTATGCTGCTATATGCATATGGCAACAGGGGACAACGGTCTTAATAACCTAAGAAGCTACGCTTGGTTCATTTTTTCACAAAATTTTATCCTATGATGGATTCCAAAACATTCTTTCCCTCCCCCAATGTGAAAGTTTGCAATGTAACTTATTTCTTGGTCAGACATGATTAATCTCTTTTCAAGCAAGCACTTGACGATGTTGTTTTGTATTGTTGTCAAACTATAATTACCTTGTCAAATGAGTCAGAAGTAAGGCGTTCATCCACATACAAGGAACAAACATATAGAAGAAAAGCTATATGGACACATTTTGAAAGCTCTGCCTTGGCTTCTATGGCTGATGTCACAGTGTTCCAAACTCTCTTTACACAGCACCTTGCTCAAGAGATGTTCTTGCTGAATGTATCTGCTACTCTTGGTGCTAGTTTGAGTGTGACCACTGATAGCTTTATAGATGTCTCGCCTAAGTTTTGAGTATTTCATTCCAAACTCAGCTTGTGAATTACACAGGTTGTTAGGAAAGTTTTTGCTATTCGTTTGCAGATCTTGCAGCAAAATACTCAACTTCCTTCCAACTAGTTTGTGATATGCATTTTGGATTTTGCGCTCCAATGGTTAGTCAACATCTGCATTACTGTTAATAGTTGTAATTCTATATTTTGGTCCAAAACAGCCAAGGTTCAAACCTATTGTGTAATTTGGGAAATTGCTGACTGTCTAATATGCTTACTGTATATTTTATTGGCAGTTCTTTGAGCAAGCACACAAATTAGGAAAGTTTGAAGTTGTTGCTTTCTATTCTATTGGATCTTTGAATAGTTCATATTCTTTTTGCTGGGGCCTTCTTTGGATATTTTAATCTGGTTTTTATAATCTCTGATCTATTATAAGTATAAAATTTATTTTCTTGCTTTGAGAGTGAGTTGTTCACGATGTCTTGATTTGCTAACTGGTCTTGATTAGACTGCAAGTATTTTTTAAAGTTCCAACTATTTAGGCCTTCATACTGGACCTAACATCAGGGAAATGCTAAAATCCAATGCTTGACCAATCAGTATACATATATAATGTGTGCCTGTGCATTTGTAGTCGTGGTGTGTGTGCCTGTGCGCGCATGCATGCATATTTAGTAATGAATAAAGAAATAATATTAATTTTCACACAAGAAGAAAGAGAGAAAGAAATCGTATATCTAGAGGGATATTTTTCTATGTATAGACAAACTCACTCTCTACATTTTTTGGATGCTGTGATTGGCAATGGAATTGTGTTACAACTAATAAAGTGGATGCATTGTTAAAATAAGTTAATGTGTGATAATATAAGGTGATAAAATATGTTACTTCAGTTAATTTACTTTCAAACATGATGGTGAACTATTATAGGATTGTAATCAAACACTAGATTACACAGCAATAAACACATGCAAGTTGTATATGAAGATGGGGATGATCCTGATCCTGTGACCACTAGTGTTCAGCAGAATCAGCTGGTAAAAGAATGTAAGGAGGTGGATTATATGACCAAATAGGAGGGAAGAAAGCATTTTGATATCTAAAGTGTTCAAGATTGGGCATATTGAGAATGAACGTTCAATAGAATATTGCCAGATACGTGATATTGACATGCATGGCATAAAGAATAATGTCATTAATATTCAGCATAAAAGGCAGCATGACCAGAGAAGGAAAAAAAAACAAGAATATCTAGTTCATTATCAGCCACCCAATGGGGATTACTTGATCGAAGACAAAATTTGGCTGGGTAAGCTCAATATGATCAACTGTTGGATGTTGTGTCTGTAAACAGAGAGAATTTCACTTGCAGTTTTCCTAAAAATAATGCAGAACACCTTTGTATTTCTTGTGGTCCCAGTGATCATGAGTGTCCATGATGGGGATGAAACGTATTCTTAATGGTATGGCTTTGGCATGCAATAAAAAGGATAAAAAACATATGTTCATTTGGAGAAACAAAGAAAGAAATGAAGGCAGTTCATGGTGAGGTTAACAAATAGAAGAAGGTGCCTGAGTTGATTGATGTAGCCCATAAGGTTGAGTCAATAGATGCAAGGAAATGAGAGGTAGTGGTCAAATGAGCACGATGATGACTTCACATAGTGAGGCTCCTGAATATAAATGGTGATTTGATCTATCTCCCTTAGCCATGATTTCTTCTTCCTCTTGTCCTCAATTGGAAAATCTGCAAAAGGAAATTCTTCTCCTGGTGTTTTAGGAAAGTTAAATTGGCCTCTTCTCAAATTCCTCTAATAATACCTATTAGCCCTGTCACTTGGCTGCATAAGAGATATTTGTTTGGATAGACTTGTTCAACTTCCAACAGGCTGGTAGGAAACCAGCTCTGATACCACTATAAGGCGTCAGACTAATTTCCTTGGGTTTTGTTATCAAATGTTTGTCAAAATGCCAACTCTAAAGTTCTGATTTGCAATGCAATTTATGATATTTAACAATGCTCATTACGTAAAATGCAAAAATAAAGTTTATTATTGATCAATAACATGAGAAATTTCATAATTGATGAATCGACCTTAATAACTCAACAAGCTGTTAGAGATAGCTCTGCTCATACTATTGAATTCTTGCATATACAAATAGAGGTTAAACTATCTCTAAGAAAATAAAAGCTAGCTAAACATGTTACTATGATGTGATGTCTAATATTGGTCCACCCATCCATGACAATAGAGTAGCTTTTTCTAATGCAAGCTTACCTCATTTCCTCTATCACCAAAGTCACCTTTGAATATTTATATTCTTTGTTAACGAGGGTAGTGCGTAGTTTATTTTCTCTAGGGAGGTGAGTGATGGACAACATAAGCTACATCTTTGAACATTTGTTTGAAGTAAGGAGAACTTGTTACATGGAATGGGATGGCATGGGCATAAAAAAATTTGGTAACGGAAGACTGCCTGTAAGAATCCTTACTAGTTCTGCTCCAAAAACTCAGTTTTGCCCACTTGACAATTTGTCAAACAGTTGGAATGCAAGGCGTTTGAAGTCTGATTTTCTTGGTCTGATAGAATTTCCTAAGTTTTCCAATGTTTATCTTGCTTGATTTTCAATGCCAATCTCATAAACAAATAAATACAAAATGATAGACTAGAGACTGCATAAACATATTGACTTCTCATTGACCAAAGACCAAGAGGTATGTAATTACAGTCAGCTGTATCACAGCTACCAGCACTATATGAGGTGCAATTATGATTAAATGCAAGCTACAGATGTGCTGTATAAAACAGCAATACAATATATTCTCCAAATACAATCTTTCAACTAGAATCAGCTATGACAATATTCTTAATGCATTGCCAATACTCTATATGCAACTACCAAATGAAAGAACCTGGAAAAATCGTTGCTTGAAAGATGAATCCATGTAATGTCCCCATTTTTGCCTAATATTGCTTGTGGTTGATGGTTAAAATCTGCACTGAAAATGTCACGCCTTGGAAGTTCGCCACATGATGTTTGCTCGAATCTTGGCTTGTGAGGATAAAGTTTCACCTGTAATTTTCGCCACTTTAATCTCAGAAGCTTCTTAAAATCTTAGACGTGGCAGTTTGAATGCCTTCTTAAGTGGAATGCGTTGGTTTTCTGGCTCTATAAATAGGACGCCATTTCACTCTTCTCAACACACCTCTTGCTAAAAACGAGTTTCACAACATTTTGAGAGCTCCCATTTCAATTCATTTGAGTTGCTGTATGTTCTCTATTTGCTGCATTTCCTGTATGCTGAGTGAAATAAATACAGTAAACTTTTACCAGTCAGTATCATATTACAGTGTTAAGTCTTCTTTTTAAGATTTGAGTGGAGTGAAGCCATAGATGAATTAATCTTTAATTAGAGGAGTGAAAATTGTGAGGAGTGTTTTGAAAGTTCTCCTTAATAGCCATTTTATTTGGAATTCTGGAAGTTTGCTGAAGAAGAGTCAGGGAGAGCTGTGTTGGAGCTTTAAAATCAGGCAAGAATCTTCCTAATATATATAACTTTTATTAAAGTATTGTTTCCTTTTTCGTTTTGTGATTGTTGCTTTCAATTAACTCTAATAGGAACGAACTGTTTTGATGAATAATTAAAGCAGTTCATTTAAGAAGAAAACGTGAAAAGGATTCAATGAATAGGGGGAAATTGTGAAAAAGGGATTATTTGGATAAAGTGCTTAAGGGATTAGATTATTTCTCTTGCATTAAAACGAAATAATGGAAAAGATAAAAGGGAAGGATTTATTTGCATTTTGAATGGTTATTGCATGTTGTGTATGATCTCTATATATGGAGAATACGTAGACGTACTTATTTATCTACTAGGATCGAAATGATGGCAGAATCAAGTGAAGTCTTTTAGCTTAAGTTATTAGGATAACTGAGACAAGTTAAAGTACTCCTAGGATAAAGAATTCCTAGTTAGGAGGATTGATACAAGACACTTGAATACTGTTTTCATTTCTAGTAGGTTCGTATGATTGTAGGATGTCTGGGATGACGGATTCACCCATTGAAGGACAAACCTATGCGTAGAGTAAGGAAGCCTTAAGTCAAATCGGCCCTGAGTAGTGTTTATGATAGATGACCTTCATTCGAAGTACTGAATGAGAATACTTTGGCCAAAGTAGTGAAAGGTACGACATCCACCTAGATGTGAGATAGTTGAGACTACACTGTCAGTTCATTGTGATCCGAGTACTAGATCGAGATTGTGAAATAGCAAGGTTCTAGTTGAGTAGGACACGACACTATGCTCAGTTGGTAATTGTCGTTAAAGGATACCCTACCAATCTCTTCTTGAAGGGAGGGCCGTTCATTGCAAATGATGTGCGGGGGACTGCATTATAAGTCCGTGGTTGGCGGAAAAGTGCCCAAGTGATGTTTCTCCTCCACGAGCGCCGATGTACCAAGATTTGAAAGGACGGACTCCGGACCTTCTTACTTCTATTTGTGCAAAAGCTTACGAGCTATGTATGTAATTGTATTACTTTTTAACTCTGATTTATATTTGCAATGAAAATGTAATTCATGTGGAAACATATTGTAACTTGTACATGTTTATCAATAAAGAAAGGAAGAAATTTTATTGTATTATCTTTGTTAGATGTTACTTTTACATGTTTTTAGTGAGAATTGGAAAGTTTTTAATTTATCACGAGTGGGTCGTTCACGGATGAGGTAAATGTTTGCGTGGTGAGGGTAGGCTGGTGCCTTTCTTTTCAGATGTTAAGACCTTTGTACAGGATGATTTCGAGAACACTTCTACTTTCTCCAGTTTGATTCAGAGCACGCAAGATTCCTTGGTTGCTTGGAGAAAATCTTGTGCAAGGCATGGCGATTATTCTGATGTGGAGTTCGACTTGAGTGTATTCCCGCCCATTTCAATTAGGGAGGTTGGTACTTAGCGGTCGTTGACTTCTTGACGGAGAGAGAGAAGGAAGGAAACGGGAATGCACTACTGGACGATGATCTTCTAGAAAATTGATTATGGGGATTAATTGCCTTTACTATTTTGGTAGTGAGTGGGAATCTTTGCTCATTTATTGCACCACTCCCCATTCTGGCAGTTTTTAGGGTTAGGGCTGAGGTGGCTTAATCTTAGCCACTCTTTTGATTGTAATCTTAGCCATCCATTGGACTGGGCTACCTATAAAAGGGGGAGTCCCCCTCATTTGTAATTCATTAGACTAGCATTAGATTTGGAGATCAGACTAGAGAGTAGAGCATAGTAGACATTTTGCTTGATAGTTTAGCATAGTGTGGAGAAGAAGGAAAGTTTTCCCTTTGAAAACTTTTGTGGAGATTGTTGTGTAAAACTTTCATGATAATAGATCTTTTCATTGATGGTGGAATTCATCTTTGTCATGGATAGCTAGCAAGGTCTCTTCATCCTTTCGGATCCAAGTAGCATAAAGTAGCATAATTTTCATCTCATGCAAGTAGTTTACTTTGATGTATGGTGTTTTATTGAGGTAGCTTCATTTCATTCCATACCAGCTGGCGGCTTGTTGATAACAAGTTAGCCTTAAGTGATCCAGCGGAGATTATCTTGAGTTTAACCGATTGTGATTTGTATACTTATATCTCGCGTCGTTCTGATGGTGTATGTATGCTAGATTATAATTTGAACATCTTTTGCTATCCCTTTGAAGATTGCACTAATTTTGCTGAAGCTGTCCGACGTGAGGCTAGGCGAAATTCGGTTGAAGTCTGCCGAAATTGAGCTCCACATATCTTGCATTTAGAATAGAATATAAGTTTTTTAGGCCCTACACTCATTTACTTTCCGCACATTTCTGGTTAGCTTTAGGAAAACATACCTTATTGCCAAATCATACGCACAAAATCCCCTTCAAATCATTCATCCACTGTTAACTGCAAGAATCTTGAACAATTGTGTAAGTCCCCTCGTAAGAACACAGCAATTCACATCAAACCAACTGAGGGTATTCTAAGTATTTGGAACCTTGGAGTTGAACGTGCGAACTTTCTCACAATCTTAGCGCACAGAATACTTTGATCAAGAGAGAATGAAATAGCCTTCAAACTATTTTTTTCTGCTAATTGGTGCGGTCATAAAAATCACATCAATAGGGACCTTGCTAGATTGGATGATCATGGGTGCCTCATGGCTATTAACGGACTTTGGATGTGCTACAAGTGCTTGGGGTCTTTAGTGTTAAAATTATTGTTATCTTTATGCTTTCTTTTAAGTTAATTGTACTTATGTAAATCATGAGCAAATAGAGTATAACTAATTTTTGTTTAGTTTTTATATTCGGGTGGTTAATTGAAAAGTTGTATTGAAATTGTAATGGTCTGAAGCTTGTCGCTTCCCTCACTAACCTATAAGAGGGAAACCAAAACTGTGATAAGTGGGGGGGAATAATTTTGGAGAAGGGTCACATATTGTAAAAACTTTTTTGAAACAAAGCTATAACTTGGTGACTAAATTCTGGTTTTCAATTGTTTGTTGAATTTGTTGATAATGATTATCTTGCTATCTCCAAATTGATGTTTCTTGGTTATTTAAATCAATATATCAAGTGTATATTCGGTTTATCAAAGCAAATTTATTGTTTTGTGTGGTTTGTCCAATTGGTTTCTTCAAGCAAGAATTAAATTCATTCGAATAAATCATAGTAATCTGGAAAACTCAATTGGATTAATAAGAAGAGCTTGGTGATCAACTTCCTAGCCCTTTTATGCAAGTCATAAATACTTAAAAGTGCCAAAACAATTTGAGTTGTAACGAGAAGGAAGACACAAATCATCCAAATCTTGATTCCATTACCTAGTGGAAGAAAGGTACTGATCATATCCTCCCCAACACAATATTTTATAAAAACATTTCCCATACATTTTAGTTTTCTGCTGTAGGAGTAGGAGTAGTAGTTGGCTTTATATTTTCATTGTCTATTTCAAACCCTCATGCCAGTCTGAAATAGATTGATAGCAGATGATTTAATTGAAAAAATTGTGATCATATGAGGATGATTTAATTGAAAAAATTATGAGAATGATTTAATTGAAAAGATTTGTTGATCACACAAACTCTTCAAATTCGTAAAAAGTTTCAATTTGCTTGGTCATCACCAGTCAATCTCAGAGAACAAGCATTCATTGGTGAATAAGGGTACACCTGCCTAGGCATAGCAGAGCCTAAAGAGCAGAGAATCATAACCATCTTGGTTAGTTCCGTTCGTCGGCCAGATTACTTGTCAGACGTGATCATAAAGCTTGGCATACTTTTAGGGTTTGACAATTTGCTGATTTGGGAACCAACAATTCCATTTTATCAAACTCATTACAAAGCTTAAATTGACATAGACTTAAAAATGAAAGCATATGCAAATCTGATAACCAAATTCCGAGCTTCGTATAACTGAATATAACAATGTATGAGCAGATGTAGTTTTCAAACATACAGATTTATGCTGAGCCAAGATATTGAGCAGATAAGAAGTATTTGTGCTCAGAAATGTATTACAGTGATAGGAGAATTACAAATTACATATTCAGAACATTCTACAGCAGTCTATACTTGCATTTAAATCGTTCTCAGATTTACATATATCATGAACAGTAAATACCAAGCCAAGATTCCAACCTAGAACTGATTGTAAAATCTAGAAAAGGTATCACAACAACTAAAAGACAGATTAAGGTCTTTGAAAATTCCCACGACTAGCTTCAGGACCCTTTTGTGACCTCCAATCAGCACCAAATGTGCTCAAAACTCCCACATGAAGCATGGACAGGGCCACACATGTGAAAGAAGGCTGCGCCCAGGTTTGAAACTCAAATGCTAGCAGAGTACAAGTCCATACGTATAATATCCCTTGCTGATTATGGCCTCAAAATGCTGAAGTTATGCTCAAGGAATATTGTCAAACACTTTGCACACAAGTCTAATCTTGCTGATATGAATTTCTGATTGTTTTGTTATGAGTTTGGATGCTGCAAATAATATTTTTGAAAGCTTCTAATGATGCAAGATTGACTAATAAAGTCTCAGCAATGCTATGCCAACTATTTTCTACCTTTACATGCATATAAGTGACTGAAAATGTGCATCTACAGCAACTAGGAATTAAGACAAACACTTTGGATGCAATCTAAGATGGCATTTATGCACTTATAGCCAAGTGGCATTAATGCAAACACTTGGTATGCAATATTATAATATTTTTTTATGCCAAAATGAGAACCTACAGCCAATTGACATTTTGTCAAACAATTGGCTTGCAAACTAATAGGCTGATTATGAATGCTATTAAAATGAACATTACATCGAACATATGGCATGCAACTTATTTCTTCTTATTGAAATGCCAACCTCACTACAATGCTGATATAGAAAAGATGAGCCAAGACTCTTGGCATTACAATATAAATTTTGAGTACAAAATGCACTTTAAAGTTTGAGTACAATGGCAGCAATTAAACTTATTCTAAATGCTGATATGAGTATGCAAATAACATAAAACCTGGTTGGGAGAAGCACCTATGTTGATGAAGATGTGGCAGCCAATAAACAATTCAAAAATGAGCTTCCCTCAAGCCAAATCGAAATGTTACACCAACCGCCCCTGTTCTTGCCTGACAATATTTTATATAAATAAATGCAGCAACAATGGCCCTCCAAATTGCTATAGAAATGATTGCCAACACGAAAGGAATTGATTTCTCCAATGCCCACAAAAATCTGAAGTCTCAATGATGAGCAATGAGCAAATATGTACTTCTCACCATGGCTGGTTGACCCTTGCTGAGATGAAAAATCAGAATGTTCTTCATACAATAATCACCTCCAAATATGCCAATCAATGTTGCCTCCAATCTGCAAATGATCTCCAATATATCTCCAATCAATTCTTCACAAATTTGCAGCTGTAGGTTATTCTCCAAAATGCTTCAACAAGCTGATATGAAATCTTAATCTCCAAATTTGGCCAAAGGCCTCAAAATTTGCAATGGAGCACAAATTGAACTTCTGAAGTGAAGCCCACAATGTAACAATAATTCAACTAATATTTCACAACGTCAAAATTGCATAACCAATGAGAGTTTTCATTCCCAATGGCTAGTTCTAAATGGCAGAAACCCTAGCTAGCTCCTTCACCAAACAATAATATCAAGCAAATAATAATTCTTGGGTGATCAAGAATGAGCCCTTAATATCTTTTTTATACTTTTCTTGTGAGAGCTCAAACACTTTCCTTGCTAATGTAGGATAAAAGATGTATTCCCACTTTAATTTTATTTTAGTGACTTTATGATATAATTATTTATTAAGTCACTTTATTAAATTAATTAAATATAAGGTTACTTTATACTATTTATTTAATTGATAACCAAGTTACAAATAATTAATTTAATTAATTAGCTCCCTTAATTCTCCCAATCGAACTGAGTTCAAGAAAAAGGAAACCAACCACTACCTGAAGAAGACCCTCTAACCACGCTCCTTAGCCTACGAGGATCAGGAATAGGCTAAATCCTCTGAATAGTGACACTCATGAAAATGGGGACATTACATGATCAAGGTCTACATTCATTAAGGTCACTTCATGCTAGTTTGTAGATTTGTACTCCAAGGTTTCAATTAATGTTTGGTGAGTTGTTATATATTGTTGTTCATTCATCATTCTTTTATGCTTTTATTCATTTCAAGGTTTAATTAACTAAAACGGGGTTTGACCAAGGAAAACCCCCATTCCTTAACAAACAACATTTTTTTGTCTTTGATGTGTAATTGTATATTCTAGGTTGAAGACCAATTGGAGAGAAAAATACAAGAAAGTTGCAAAGTTTTGAAAGTTGTAAGAAAAATTTTCAAATCACGAAAACTGAGCTAAAGATTTTATTTTCGACTCTCTCAAAGTAAACGATTGGAATTTGGGAGTACATACATAGAAGAATAAGAACTAGAAACTAGTTTTTAGGAGCCCTAGCCAGGACCCATTCACCATAGGGCGAATGATTCCTTAGTGAGCCACAAAAAAGCAATTTTTGCATAAGGTATGGAGGATTTATCCCTTTTGAACTCTCCCTAAAGTCTATAGGTTCCCATCAGTATTATTTTAAGCTTCTAAATGCACTTTATAGCTTGTGATTTGGAGTTTATTTGCTATGTTAAATCTTTCTCCCTAAAGTGCTATTTAGCTTAGACCCATGTCCTTGCATAGATAGGAAATTTGTTGATTCATACCTTGATTTGGCTCACCTAAGGCTTGTTAGTCATTTCATGGTTTGGATCTCATTTCCTTGAATAAAATTAGAGAAATAGGTCCATTCATTGCCTTTTACCACCATTTTGGGGGTGAATCTATTTTTCTTTGTTTCACCTTGTTGGCCACAAAAGGATGCTAGGATATGTAGCTATTTATAGAGACATTTTTTAATTGAGACATTGGAGTGGTGCAATTATTAAATACAAGAGTAACGAAACAAGCTTTATACAATAAGTAGCAATATTTGTCAAAGAAATTTGAAATTGTTTCCTCAATTTCAACTATCTATAGACTAAATAGAATATGTGAGAGTAGACAACCATGTTACTTAACCCTAATAGTCCTTTAAGCCTCTTTTGTCTCACCAACCCTTTCATGAACTCTACCAATAGAGGAATTGCGGAAGACCAAAAAAACCCTAAGCTTATCAATAATAAAATTAAAAGAAATAGAGTCAACGACTTTGCAAAGTTTAGAAAATAGCAATATACTTTATGTTTGTTTACTTTAAACTCCTCAATTGTAAATGTCAAGTTGAAAATGTGGTCAATAGTCATAATTAGAGGATTCTTTCTAAAACTTACTTTAACTCTTCAATTCCAATATTTTAATTTCAACCCGAGTGAAATGCAATTCTCTAATGAATGTATAGTCTATATTTTTTTCTTT
>VDFB02297394.1:0-29176 GCA_007258455.2 Sequoia sempervirens | reverse complement strand
TTTTGTTGTTGTCCTTGTATAAAAATACGTCCTGTGGCTCCTCCCAAAGGATGTTGTGAACTATTACTGAATGCTTTCGTTGAGGTTGTGTTCATGGTAGTAGATGTAGTTGTCAAGGGGGAGTTGTGATGACTTGAAGATGCCCCCGTGGTATTTGCTGTTGTGATAACAGGAGGGTTGGAATAATTTTTTGATGATGTCAAGGAACCAAGAGTGGTTGTGTTTAATTGGGGTAGTGTTGTGGATGTTGTGTATGATTGTGATCCCCCAAGAGACGTAGCGTTTATTGTATTGGAGAGGTTTGGGATGTTGGATGTGGTATGCAATGTCGTTGTGTTGTCAAAAGGGATGTTGCTTGTAGTGTTTAGGACTTGACCATTGTGTGGGATGTTATGAACATTGTTGGCATTAGGGTCATGTAGCGAGTTAATGTCAAATCCTGGTGGTAACCTAGCTCCTTCACTCAAGAGCATAGCTACGAATCTATCTCTATCGTGACTCGCTATTGTTTCAGCCAACTGATAGGCCTCTGGGTCTTGTGTCAATGCTTCTATATGTTCTTGAAGGAGTTGGACCGCTTTCGCCTTTGCATGTAGCTCGAATGAGTTGTTAGGTAAGGATTGTGTTGTCACCATAGAGGTCGATTGTCTAGATTGGTAAAGGGATCATTCATGGTCCAGTTTGAGTCATGTGGAGGACTGTTGGGATCTTGCCTAAAGTTTTCCATTTGTCTTTTGTGCTTTTGAAGTCTGGTTTCGACCATAAATGAGGTTGCTCAAAGGGGATGTCCACTAAATGCAAGTATGACACTAGGTGAAATCTAAGGTTCAAATTGACGACTAAAATGACCACTGTTTTTGGATTTTTGTGAATAAGGTATGCAATGTGGATGCAATGTGAAATGAGGCTATCTAAGCACTTCTAGGCTTGAACTTTTTTTTCGATTTGGACTGCTAGAGGACTTTGTTGTTAATGACAAGTTGACAAGATGACTAATGAGTCTTCCTAACTAGACTTTTGAGTTGAAAGAAATTTCACAAAAGAGGACAATGACTAAAAGGATGTTTGATAACTTGGTCCAAAAGGGTCTAATTTTGAAAATAATGATTTTTCCAAGGGGTGCTTAAGATTTGTCTACTCCTAAGTATGCAAGATATGAGCCTAGGAACAATGTAATGTTGAATGTATGATACTAAATGGGGTGAGGTATGAAACCTAAGGTGATCAATGCAAGCTAAGGGACAAAACTTTGAGCAATTTCAAATTAGGTTGCTGGCAAAATCCTTCTAATGACAGAGTTTGACATATGGTTGACAGTTTGGCGGTCTCTGGTTTCGACTGTGCAGTTTAAAAATTTTGACAGGAAAATGCGTCTCAGTTTGGCAATTGCGTCTCGGTTTAGCAATTGCGGTTCAATTTTTCACTTGCAGCTTTCTGACTGTCAGATGCGACTTGGTTTAACAGATGTGACTTTCGGGTTAACAGATGCATCGCGATGCATACAGATGCGTTGTTATAAGTTTCAGATGCGGTTTATCAGAGCAGTTATGTTACAGAATGTCAGTTGCGATTCGACAGATATGACAGTTTTGTTTCAAAGTGATTTTCGTGGTATGTTGATGGAAGTTTTTGATCTGTTTGATGACTGTTTTGTTTGGACTGTGACAAAACCAGAATGCACTTGACAAACACAGCGTTTTAAGGGATAACCAAACACACATGAGATAAGCACAATCCTAGAAAGGCCACTAGGCCTTGGGTTTGTATACTTGATATAGCCCACCAGTTATACCCCGGATTGGTGATGAACACATTTCCTTCTCGAGAGCGGATAGCTTAGGGAATTTGGTGGCATTGCCTCCATGGCTCAGTTAATCGCCATTCGAAAAGCACACCAAATTCTCGGACTCATGGGTAGTGACATCCAAGAATTGGCATTCTACTCAAGGGGATCGCGAGAGTAATCTTCTGGGCATGATAATTGCACTGCACTATACCGGGCAACGGGCCAATAGAACGGCTGGACACTAAGACAAGAGGTGTTTAATTCGGGCATTCCGCTCGCGGGGCATGATCCATGTGGCGCAGAGTCCCCTTTCGATCCATTCGCTCTGGGGTCCACGCCGCGGACTTTTGGCTTTCCCCAAGAACCCACTTCTTCTATACCAAATTGGAAGTCCCTGTCGGTGTTAATGGCCTCTGAAGGCCATCCCTCAGGAAAGTACCTTTTTCCCACCGCATCAAGCCCAAGTTCTAGAGTCATAACCATTTCTTACACCCAGGATCGCATGAATGCACAAGGGGAGAGGATACTCCAATATACCGAATCATGAAGGGTAAATTAACAAAAAGGAATGGGTCTGGTTTTCTGATCACAAGGTTTTCACCAAGTGAGAGCATACTCACCTACCACTCCACAAGCACACTCAAGCATGAAAGACATGATTCTTTTTAAAAGCACCAAATTCAAAGTTTACTAATCTAGAAATAAACAAGCACACTGTTTGTTATCTCCTTCTTTGACATGCGAATCTGCAAACATTGAGTTAGTAGTCTTGTATGTGATGGTCTTGGACACACGAAAAAGGATCGCCACACACTACAAGAAACTATTAGTAACACAAAATATCTAATCTGGTTAACATGCAGGAATAGCCAACACAGAAAAAGATAGAAAAATAGAAAACCAGAAAATAGAAAAAAACCTGAAATTCGGCAATTAAACCTAAAAACTGAAAGAAAAGTTTACCAGACAAATGCGGCGCGGTATTACCAGACAGATGCGGCTCAGTTTGTCAGATGCGTCGTTATGTTTGACGAATGCAGCTCAGAATGTCAGATGCGGCTCTAGAATTCTCAGTTGTGGCTTGTCATGGCAGTTGTGTCGTTTCTGTCATCAGATGCGTTGCAACGTTTGCGGCGATCTTGCAAAACAACAGAAAACAACAAAAAACCCTACCCAAAATAGAAAGCCCCTACCAGAAAGGATTAGTGATAGAAAACCTAATCTTATTCAATAGGCAGGAATAAATACAGAATGCAGAAAAACATAAGATTGGACAACCCGGAATTCAAAATAAAACCCATCAAACTGGAAAGAAAAATGTTATACCAGATAGATGCGTCGCGAATTTCAAATGCGGGTTTTGGGGTTTCGAATGCGGCTTAGGAATCATGGATGCGTCGTTCTGTTTGTCAGTTGCGTTGCGACAGATCGATTGCGGCTCTACGGTTCTTGTGTGCGTCGCGACGCATATGATGCGTCACACTATTTTTAAAAATGTTGCGGCGATCCGTACCTGTACCTGCAAAACAACAGAAAACAACAAAAAAAAGGCGTACGAAAAGCCGAAATAACAACGTCGGGTTCACCAATGTAATCAAGAGAAAATCCTAATTATTAAAGGGGTTAGCACAATAACAATTAAATTCCTATGAAAATAACAAAGTACAAAGGAAGAGATGTGAAGACAAAAGGGATAGTGTTACCCTATGTCTCCACCTTCCATGATTAACCTCTGTTACACCTCCTAGCTTGCAGTACATAAAATGCCCTCAGATTTATGTGAGCAACTATGACTAAAGACTAAGCCCTATGCAAGTGTTGAAGGATTTGCAGAAAAAAAAAATAACCCTACAATGAGCTAAAATGACTATGACTGTTAATGACTATGACCCTAAGTTGACAGCAAGTTGACATAGACTAAGAGTGCAAGAAGTCAAATGAGCTAGAGACTGAGAGATCTGCAAATGAGGTCAAAATTGCCCTTTTATGAAAATTGCAATTTTGAATGTGTGGCCAGGATGAAAAGATGACAAGAACCCTAAGATCAATGCTTAAGATTGAATGTTGATGTGTGCATTAGGGTTAGGTCAAAATTAGGGCAACAGGTAAGAATGAAGGGTGGAGATTGAATTATAACATAATTCAATCAATGGTCGAAATTAAATGAGAAGTCAAAAGTCAAGAATTAAATTGGAAGATAAGGCTGGCACGGACAAAGAGGTTGCTGGAGAAATTAAATAATAAAATTTATTTACTCCAGGTAACTAGTAAGTAATTAAATAATAAATATATTATTTAATTATGGAGGAATGTGATAAAAGAATTATTTTGAAATTAAATAATGATTTTAATTCAAAATTCAAAAGAATGGCTAAATTAAATAAATCAAATTTATTTAATTTTAATGGGAGAAAAAGCTAATGAATAATTAAATAATTAAATAAATTATTTAATTATAGTGGAAAATGGACAGAATTAAATAAATAAGAATTTATTTAATTTTTAGAAGAAGGGGCCTTAATTAGTGACGTAATTAAATAAATAAAATTTATTTAATTAATCAAGAAGACATAAATGATAAAGGGGAATTAAATAAATTATGAAATTTATTTAATCAAAGGAAGACTTTAGATAATTAGTGATGTATTAAATAAATAAATAATATTTATTTATTTAATAATCAAGAAGGAACAAATGACATGAATTAATTAAATAATTATGAATTATTTAATCAATAGTCGAATGTGGACCAAGGACATAATTAAATAGCTTAATTATGCTAGGACGAAAGTGGTAAAAATGAAGCTTGCAGGCCTAGGTTATTTTTAGGTGTCTACACTATCAACCAAACATCCACTACATGAGTCTTCCACAAATGAACAACATTATCCCACCAAATCCATACATGCCAAATGTGAATATACCAAGTACAAGTTTACCGAGCATGAACGTTTCAAATCCACACTTGGTAAACTTTGGGATAGATATGTTTGCGAATCATACAAAATTTGTTCAAAGTCCAAACAAGATGTTAACAACTCCGTGTATTGATCCAAGTCAAGGTAACACCATGCAAAATCAAAGTTACCTAAATCAAGGCAATGTGATTCCCAACCACAACAATGTTCAATTTCAACCCATAATGCTAAATCTGAACATCATCCCAAATCAGAACATTGTCCAAAATCAATTTGTCCATGATCCCATGCAAACACCACAAGTATGCATCCCAAACCTGCTTGAACGAAAACCAAATCAACTATATCAAAGGAGTCAAGATCAAATTTTGTGAGATAAAATTGCTACACTTAAGAAACTAGTTGAGTCATTGCGCCAAGAGACATCTCCACCCCAAAATCAATACACTCGTCCATTGGTTAAACCATGCCATCAAAGCATTGAGTTGTGTCCACAACCACATCAAGAACAATATATCCAATGTCAAGAGGCTGGATATCAAGATCAACAACATCAACAACAAACCCAATCACCCCATCTCAAAGATCAATCACCACATCTTGAAGATTGATCACCCCATCTTGAAGATCAATCACCCCATGTCAAGGATCAACCACCACATCTGCAAAATTAATCACCACAAGGTCAATTTAAAGTACAAGTCTCACAGGGTAACAAACAAAAATACACACCACTTGGGAAATCAATTGAATCAGTCATGCAACAGTTGGTGCAGGAAAATATCATTAAAATACTCGTCTATGAGAACTATCAAGAACCCTTAGTGAAACCACCATGGTACAATGAAAATCACCTTTGTGATTTTCAAAAAATAAAGGGACACACAATGTCAAATTGTATTCGACTCAAAAATCTCATCCAAGACCTTATTGACCAAAAAATAATAGCTATTAGGGACAATGATGAAGATTCAACCACTAGTGATAGCATTGAAAATCTCCCCACTACAATTGTTGAAAACAATGATCAAGATCCATCCATCAATGAGCACCTTGAAGATGTTTCTACCCCATCCGATGATCAACTCACCATACATCAAGAGCCACTTTTCAGTGATCTATTTCAAGGAATGTTAGAATTATTTGATCCCATTGACATAATCTATGATCCATCAACCAATGATCATATTGAAAATGTCTCTACATCACCTTATGAGTTAGAGGACATATCTCAAGAATTCATTCCAAAGCATGATCAACATCTTTCACCAAAGTCTAGCAATGGTCCTTTCCAAGACATATTGACATCCTTTGACCTCATGGTTATAGATACTGAAGGAATCCTCAACTCAAAATTTGATCCAAGTCCACTCAAAGATCAAGAGGATATTGAGCCACTTGCCATTCCTAATGAAGATATCCAAGAACCCTTTATAAGCAATCCATCCTTTGAAACTGGCCCATGTCAAGAACCAGATCCAAAGCATGTCAAAAGAAATTCCAAAATTAATCAAGATCAAGAATTCATATCTCCAAGATATTGCAATGATCTAATGGGCACTCTCCTATCTATACAAGATGTCGCAAATGATGATCACATCCACACATCACATACTCCTCCATCTACCCGTGAGATGCTTTATGCGGGTGGACACATAGATGATCTTCATTCACAAAAATATTCCTTTACTCCTGACATCATTACACAAAAAGATCAGGTTATTGATTCCTACAGTCAAACCGAGTTGTCAACATCAAGATTAGGTATGTCCCAAATTTAGACTAAGTACATCATGTATACAGATATCCAACATTATCCACTAAAGGAATATAAGTCAGACAAAACAAAATATTCCGGAGTCAGTAGAGCAACAAATATAAATAATGTCATCTGCAGTGGTCACTAATCAGAGAATTCTTAGTGAACAAGACATCTCAAAATAGGTAGAATCAAGGAAAAAAGGTGCCACTACCACCATATTGGGGGCAACTTCCTCTCAAGCAAACATCAACATAGGGAGCACAAAGAATCCTTATGATGAAACAAATGCCAATACTACAACCAACCATGTCATGAATCTTCATCCAGCCATCACCCCATCCATGAATTGGGACCAACATCCAAAGAAGAATTTGAATCAAAACACAAAGGAAATTATCAAATCAAGAGAAGATGAGAAGCATAGTTGAAAAATCAAATACAAGTGGATACCAAAGAATACAAAGAAAGAGTATCCCTATCAAACTCCATTAGTCAAAGAAATTATGGGGAAAAATAAAAAAAGGGAAAAGTATCCATAAAAAATGTCCACAAAAGGAAAAGTAGGATTTTCAAGCAATGTACAAAGTATATCAAGCAGTTGGTCCTAATTTCGTGTACACTTCTATATCCACCCATCATTGCTCATCTTCCCAAGTTTGCAAAATCAAAGGTTCCAAACTATCAACTAATCCATCTCCTATTCCTAAACACACTCCATCCATGCCTCCATGCATGATATCCAATTCTCCCATTGAACATGTATTGGAAACAACCCTTCATCATAAGGATTCAGAAGGAACTCTATTGTGATGTGTGCACAAAGACAGAGTTAACTCCGGTATCAACAAAGCAGATCAGGAATCTCAAAAGTTGTTTTCAAGTGCACGTATCTTGGCAAAGTAGCTTCTTCAAGCAGGATATTGATGGCACATTATGAAAAAATCATCTACATTGACACTATCAGGTGGTTCAACATGAGCTTAAATCTTTTAAAAAATCAAAAAATCATTAAAAAAATCAAAAAATATGAAAATAGTAAAGAAAAAAATCGTCCTCTAGTGAAAACCACTACGGTGGTGCTTTGGACAGGTACCATGATGAAAACCTGGCAAACAAGTGTCATGTGTAGAATCGAGCATCTGTGTGTGCCACTTCAAGTGGAAGCATCTCATCCATAATAACTCCAACATTTCATCCATCTCATCCATAATAAATCCATCATTCCATCCATCTCATCCATAATAAACCATTCATCCATGAACCATTTATCCAATCCATTTTCATCCATCTACATTTATAGTCCAAATTATCTTGATCTTGATAAAAGTTTGGTGCACACTTTACACTTGCTTATGGTAAACATCTTGACATGGGTTATTTTTATTGATCCTATCCTATCCTAGCATTATCTAAGCCATGAAGCATTATCCAATGAGAATCCTTTTTTCAAACACCTTATCTTATCACAAGATAATCCATATCCCTCCATCCATACACCTATCCAAGCATCCATCCATGGCATTCCATGCATTGCTAGACACTGGGGGCATATATTTACATCTTGCCTTGGGAATAAATCTTGATCTATATCCTCCAGCTTATATGGTGATCCAAACATTGGAAAATGTGAAATCAAACTAGTCAAAATATTTGTGAGCCAAAAATCCAAATCACTAGCCCATGGCATATTTTGACAAGAATATGTTCCTTATCAAGCTTCATCTTCCATTGAACATCAATCCAAATAATTAATATCAATTACATCTAATGTGTGCTTCAACATTGAACATCAAATCATCCAAAACCAACTTTTGTTCCAAATCAAGCTTCAAAATCCTAATCAATCAAATCCAATCAATCCATCATCTTGGGATATCCTTCCCAATCATTGTGTTGCTTAAACACTATCCTTGCATTGTTTTGTATCCTTGACAATGTTATCATCATTAATCCTAATCAATCAAATTCAATCCATCATCATCTCGGGATATCCTTCCCAATCCTCGTGCTTCTTAACACTATCCTTGCATTGTTGTGTATCCTCAACAATGTTATCATTATCAATCTTGATCAACCAAATTCAATCAACCCCTCATCATCTTGGGATATCCATCCTAATCCTTGTGTTGCTTAGCACTATCCTTGCATTGTTGTGTATCCTCAACAATATTATTATCATCAATCCATCGATCCGATCAATCAACCTTAGCTTGGTTTTCAACAAAAATCCCAAAACAGAGCACTAATATCATCACACATGTCCATATCCAAAACGTCAAAATCGGGCAAAAAATCCAAAAAACCAAGAAAATCCAAAAACATCCAAAATCATATAAAAAATCCAAAAGTCAAAAAACATCAAAAATATGGTATCCGAACTGCATTGTCTCTGAGCTTAAACATAGGCAAGGCTAATCTTTGATGAGCCCCTGAGACAAAAAATCCAAAAACATTCATAAATATTAGAAAACCCCAAAAACATTAGAAAATGCGAAAATCAAAACATTCATAAAACCCAAAAGGGTCAAACCACAATAGTGGTTTACAAATTTTATGAGGAAGGAAATTTCATTTTTCTTCCTTTCCCCAAACTCAAGGGGTTCGGTCGAACTCAATGGTTCAGCTGAAACACCTTATATGTTCGACCGAACCCACAAACCCTAAACATATTTTAAGGGGTTCAGTTGAACATGGGTTTGACCGAACCCCCTCAAATAAGACATAAAAAAAACATGAACTTGTCACTGTCATTTTTGCTTTTTTCTGCTTTCCCTATGCTTGTGTGTGTGGCGAACGGTGAATGTGATCTACAAATGGCGAACAAACTCAACTTTATCTCTTCGACGAACACAAACTCAACTTCATCTCTCCAAAGTTCATCAACCCAACTTGCATATCAAGCACCAGGTTTGTCAAATTCAAATTTCATAGAGTTCAAAATGCATTTGTTTGTTAAATTTCAAAACCCTAAATGTGAAATTTTTCAAATTTGTTGAATTGTAACTGCATTTGTTTGAAAGTTTCTAAAGCATTTTCAACATACACTATTTCTATGATACATTTATACTCTGTCAAAAAATTAACATGCCCTGTCTATGCTTCCACATTTTGCATACATTTCTACCAGGGCACCTCCAATTTATTTGAGGCATTATATCAAAGAGTTCATTAACAAATTTATTTGAGGCATTATATCAAATAGTTCATGGTAATTTTTGATGGAGTATGATCGAAATAGTGTTTCCATTGTATGCACCCTATATCAAACAATTCATTAACAAATTTATTTGAGGCATTATATCAAACAATTCATGGTAATTTTTGATGGAGTATGATAGAAATAGTGTTTCCATTGTATGCACCCTATATTAAACAATTCATTAACAAATTTATTTGAGGCATTATATCAAAAACACTATTGGAAATTTATTTGAGGCATTATATCAAAAACACTATTTCTATCATACTCTGTCAAAAACACTATTGATACTACAGTGCAGACCGGATCAATGACTTTGGTTGCCATCAATGACAACACTAGAATCCATATGCCAACAAGTCATGGGTCTTGAGGCCTCTTAATCCATTAATGTTAATTTGGTTTTTAATATTACTACTTACATATCTAGTGGGAAAGCAAGTCTGAGATGTCAATTGTAAGAATTGTGCATGTTGTTTCTTTGTCCAAACATAAGGAGCACTAGGCTTTCTATATTTTTCATCATCATATATTTCAACCCAAATATTTTGATGAATCTTTAGTTGTTTAAATTCTTCACATGATGAAATAGTATCAAAAGCACCAAAAAGAGTTTTTATAATAGCATGGGATACATGCTTCTCAGTATGCACAAAGTCTACAGTATGCCTAATGGATATATCCTTAAAGTATGGCAACTTATAGAATATGCACAACCTTTTTACACTACTTTCATTAAATGGATCATATCTACTACCAACAATCCCATCATGGATGATCCATTTTAAGGTAAGCACAATTTCTACAATAAATACACTTAAACAAACTTCTTGAGTGCCTCACAAAATCCTTAAAGTTGCAAGTAGGACATCCATGGTATCAATGAATAATGTGTCACGACCCCTATTTTCAATAAGTAATTTATAATTAAATATTACTATTTTGATGCATTTAGTATTTAATTTAGTTGAATGATTGTATTGTTCATTTTAATTTAGTTGAATGATTATATTGTTCATACTTCTGAATGTTTAACTAAATTAATAAGTAGTGAAATAAAAGTGCAATGAAACAAAAAGGAATTTATTATAATTTAATTATAGATTTTATTTTGCAAATAAATGGTAATGATTTGTTATTTAGAATAATTATTGTATTTGCTATTGAATGATATTCCTTATTATTTATTTGGAATAAATATTTAAATTGCAATTAAAATGGTATTTTCTAAATATTTAGTGAGGATAAGTACTTTTTTTGTAATTAAAATAGGATTTCTTTATTATTGGTTATCGAGGATAAATATTGTGCATGGAAATAAAATTTATTATTATTATTTTCAAGATTAGGTTATTGGAAAATTTGGGAAGAAATCTTTAAAAGAGGAAGAAACAATAACATAAACACACAATAGTTTTCTTGATCTTTATTTTTCTCTGCAAGAACAATAACTAAAAATGGGTACTTGGGAGAGGGTTTTTGAAGCATCACTAATTCATGCAAAAGGGGATAATCATCCTCAACTATTTCTCAATTCCCCATTCCTCACTCTCCAAAAAAGCAAGCAACATGTAGAGAACATAACTACAAAATGTGATCAGTTACTTCAAGAATGCACAAACTTGCATGCATGCGTTTGTAAATACTTGTTCAAGAAACTTCTCTTGCTCTATAAAGGAGGAGAGAAAAGTGGGTTCGAGGGTTCAAAGGGAAGTAATTAGTTCAAGAGGGATGCTAAGGAAGAAACATGAATTAAAAAGGAGCTTTTTAAGGTATTCTTTGCTTCACATCTTCGTAGAAAAATAGTGTCTTTTGTTATGTAAGCCTCTGTGTAATCAAGACCTTTGCAAATGATTCTGATGTATATTCTTTGAAAACAAAGTGCACTATTCTATTATATTTTAGGATTTGTTGGTCATTCATGGGTATTTTCCTTGATTTAGTAAATCGATCCAATAAAAAAATTATCTGTCAATTTGATTTTATTTGGTTCACTCTTATATTAGGTTTATCTCACAAGTCATTCTAGATCCTCAGCATGCATTCAAAGGTCACTCTCTATTTAGCTTTATTCTCTCTTGTTTTGGAAGAAGCCTAGTTTTGGCTGCCTGAATTCAAAATAATTGTAGGCTATTGGTATGAGTGTGAGCACTTATGTTGATTCAATCAATTTTGAGGCTGGGTGCACACATCCCATAACTATTTTAGAATTCCAAAATAAAATGAAACATATTATCAGAAAATCATGATAATAATCTTTCCATCTCCTGAATGCATTTTTCCACAAAGATAATAGCAATTACAATAGAACTTCTTAAAATAATTATTTGTACATACATAAATAATAACTCAGTTGTGATGTATAGATTTCCATCCATATATATATATAAAATATAGTTGCACAAAGAACATAGGGGTAGCTAAACAATACAATTTTGTCATTTCCTTGGGTTGAGAAAATTGCTTCATAGTTTTCATGTGTAGGAAAATGCTATACCAAATCTGAAATCTAGAATGAAGCATTACCAGGGGGTGATGTAGAAAATTGACTGGTTAGAGGACTAATGCTCTCCATGAAGTTCAAAATTGAACTTCAAATGAGAGTACAAAAAAATATATATTCACTTTTCCACCCATCCTTGATGTAATTGACTAGTACGTTAAGAAATAGTTGAATTGCTTTTACCGAAGGATTAGTTGTGCATTGATGGAGGAAATTTTGTTTATTTTCTTAACTAAAACAAAACAAGTTGCATGAGTTGCAAACCACCTGCTAGGTTGAAAACATAAGATGTATTGCAGATAGTACTTGTTGGAAATAGTGGATATTTCCTTATGGAATACTGTCTAATCTACAATATGGACGCTCATGATAAAAAGGGATTGCACATTCAATATTTGAAATAAGAAGCAAAATTCATAAGAAAATTCTTGAGGTACAAGGCCAACTAAAAAATGGAAGATAAGGATCTACTGATGGTTCGTTGCAAAGCTTGTGGTCAATTTATGCACATTGCCCTTCACTGTCTAGTGAAATACTTTGAATATACATGTATAAAATTGAGGTTGAGAGATCATCATGAAGATCACTGTCCAAAGCACCATGCTTCTATTTTGACACCGAACAATTTTTTATATTCCAGGACATTACATGTAGCAAGAAGAGATAGGAACCCAATAGGCAATTAAAAAAGGAGCATGTAAGGAAGATTGCAGAAACAAGCTTTCTACCAACTTTACTGCTCCCTTGTAGAAGGAATATAGATGGATCAGAGCTTGCAACTTTTTAGGATATGCTTAAAATTTTATGTAAAGAATTTTCTTTAAGATCCAACTTTTGGACTGTAGTAGCACATTAAATTCCATGATGTAGATGGACAGGAGACATAACATTGGTATATCTATATAATCCAATTTTAAAATGCAAGAGTATAATCATATGGATGTTGATGCAATGTTGTCAGAGAATAAATTCACTCTATATTTTTTTTGTAACTATGTTCACACCACTAGTCTGCCCTCTGTCTATATAATTCAGAAGAAGATATGTAAGTGGTATGTTCTATAGGACATTCCCTAAACATCATGATATCAAATCTGTTAAGTAGTAATTACACTTAAAGGTAGTTCAACTAACGTTATTCCCATGGAAGATTTGGATATCTAAAGAAAGCATAATTTCTTTTAGTAATGATCATATAGCTTTCTCTATAAATTTATTTGTTGTTTGTGATTTGAAATCTCCTTATTCTAAATTCTGACATCAGATAAAAGATTTAATGGATGAAATCAATGTAGTATTGTTTGTTGAATCTTTGTTTTTATAGTGAATATAATAAGGATGACAACAGCTATTGTGTGTGTTCCATACCATCTTTTCCTTATTTTTCAGCAAGTGTAAACATACCTATTTACATGTTACAAATGGTGCTAACATGAAATGGAAGAAATGCTCATCAAACAACAATTTCTCAGAGGAGATGGACACCTATTTCTATACTTTGTGCAGGGACTATGTGTACTTATAAGAATATATACTCATATATTCTATAGCTTATATATGTATTCTCATAATACATGAGCTGTACCTTCTTAACTCTTTTATAGTATTATTCTCTTATTGTTGAAACCTCTATGAATCAATGAGTTTAGAAGTAAGCATTCTTGTTATAATTGTATAGGCATGTGTGCATTCTAGTAGGCCTAGGATTACTTTCATGAAGCTTTATGGGATTAGCTTATGGCTTTCAGTGTACTTGTGTGATATTTGAGAGGACATTGGAGGTAGAATTGTCTTATTTGCAAATACTTGGGAGCAATTCATGATAGTGTTGGCATTACCTTAATTTCATATGCAAGGATGATGCTTTGGTGAAAACTTGAAAATGTTGCTTGTAGACTTATGTGATTTGTAAAAGAACTTCCTTATGCTCCTTGTATGTGTGATATTCATGCTATCCAAAAATATGTAATGAATGGTCATGTTAGTGAGATAGTATGATCATTGCTAGTGAGGCATCTTGTAACCATTGAGATTTTGTATCCAGTAAGGCTCTGCCAGTGAGGCACTTTTACAAGTGGATTTTCATCCCTACGAGGGTTTTCCACTCATGAAATTATTTGTGTTATGGTTCTTTTGTGGATGCATTTATGATCTTGCTATTTCCTTAATTTACATTACAATATTTGAATTTACATGTATTGTTGAGATGATAATTCTTGTGTAAGCCTTCATGGATAGATTATATAGAGGCACAACCATGTGTTGATATGCATATTAACTCATTAATGTATGAATTCCCCTTTTAAATAATAATGAAGTAATTTAATTATTCCTCTTTTTTGTACCTTTTTATTATTTCATTCTATTAAATTATTTTGGAAAATTAAGGGATATAATTAGTAAGTGAGATTTCTGAACCTTACATTTTGGTAACAGAGCATTCAGGTTCAACACTCGAGACTTGAGTCTTCTATGCTTAGGTTGCGTTATAGCATATGAACCTGTTGTATTGAATAGAGAACCCTAGTTATGGGTCAAGATTCTTTTGATGAGTTGGTGATTCTTAGATGGTTAGTTGGAACCAATTAGAGATTTAGACATAGTTTGATCCTTCAAAGAATCTAGAGGTGTGAGGCCTCTTTTCCTTAATCGTGTTTTCATAGGACTTGCTAGTAAGAGTAATGGTGGCTATTTGAAATAAGCCAAGATGGATAGTAAAATGGAAGTGATGTAACCCAGAATGATGGGATGTGGCAATAAAAGTGTAAACAATGGAGAAAATATTGTGGAATAGATCTCTTGAGGGGAAGGGGAAATGGATAAATGGAAGGATAAGAAAGGAGAAAGATGGATATGGAGGAAGGAAAGATAATGGAGGAAGGAAGGAATGGAAATAAAGGAATAAATGGAAGGAATGGAAGGGGATGGAATCCATGTGATCTTTTGAAAATGAAAGGTTCAGGTATCTTAAGAATCTTCATTGGTGATTCATGATAGAAATTGATTAGATAAATATCTTAATCTATCTAATAGACAAGGAAGAAGTGATTGAGGTGATGAATCTTATATGCTTGATTGTTTTTAGTGAAAGTATGTATACATATGTACTATATGAGAATGATACTTGTGCAATAATGCACTTCTCATGCTTTGTACGGATGACACATCTATATGGATGATTGTAATCATATCATAGAAAAATTGTTTCCTTAATTGTATCTATATTTATACTTGAACGAGAAATTTTCACTATACTTATACTAATGTGAGTGATACATATTTCATATTATTGGTGTTCTTGTGTGAGTGATGCACTAGAGTAAGTTATTGATTCCTTTGTGTGGATAAAGTACTTGAGTAATGATTACATTTCAAATTTGTGTGAGATATACTTTTGATACTCATTATGGATCACTTTAACTATACTACTGTAATTTATGCATATTTCACCTTTTGTGCAAGCGATGCACTTGTGCAAGAGATACACTTACCATATTATTGTATTGAAACTTGAATGAGTAATGCTCATTATATGCAAGGTATATTCCATATTTGTACAAGTAAGGCACTACAAGTAAATTTTGTATTCATACCCTGGGTGAGTCATGCACCAGGGGTGCATGCATTTTTGTTTGTTAACTATTCATTCTATGTGCACTTATGTGTGTTATGCACTATCGTATCATCCAGTCCTTATTTTATGCAATTTGATATAGATTATTGTTGTTGAATGTGTTGTGTGTGATAAACTTTAATCTTAACTTCCGAGACAAGATGTCGAATGTGGACTAATAGAGAAGGTGATCTTCTTTTTCAAGATCAACCAAATTTTGTATTTATACTTTGGCCAAAGTGAGCTATACCATTGAAATAGATGGATAAAGAATGCCTAGAATTTTTATAAATTATATGTTTCTCTACCACATCCTATATGCAAGAAATATGTTCATTCTAGTATAAGAATGCACATAAGGCATCAAGCATGCAGCGAGAGTTTCCCTCCTACCCTATTGTTAAAGGTTTCTAGGTGCCCCATGCAAGACCGAGTCTTCTTCGAGTTAGGAAGAATCTCGGGGAAGTGTTTTGCTTCATGGTTGGGTGGAAAAAGCACCTTAACCATGCTTTTGACCTTCAACTTGCAAAAGACCACTAGGTTATGGCAGCTGAAGATTGATTAAATATTTGATTTCCTTTATGTAATTCAAAAGATGGATATGTGTCATTGTATTGATCATTGTATGGCTTATTTAGTCAATTGATGTAATTGCACCTCTCTTTGATGCACTCTTGTTGCATTTATAAAACGTTAAAGGATTATACATATTATAGATTTATGGATATCTTTGCTAATCGAAAGTTACTATTTTTCCATTTATAGAGTGACATTTACTTTTTGTTGTGAAATTCAGTAACTAGTTGAATTGGTATTGAGTGAAATGAATTAGTTTGCATGCTTTTATTAGTTAAGGTAAATAGAGTGAATTTGATGAAGCCATGACGTGCTAACAAGGTGTGCAAGTTTATGCATGCTAGCCACAAGAAATTTTTTTGTTATAAACAGATGGGTGCTTGAAAAAGACGATATCCTTGTCAAGTGGGTTGATTGTAACATTAAGGTAAAACAGAGTAAAGAGGTATGAAACTTTTTTTTTTAAGTAGATCATCGTGACGGTGATTCTTTAAGGGGGGGAAGGATGTCACGACCCCTATTTTCAATAAGTAATTTATAATTCAATATTACTATTTTGATGCATTTAGTATTTAATTTAGTTTAATGATTAAATTGTTTGTACTTCTGAATGTTTAATTAAATTAATTAGTAGTGAAATAAAAGTGCAATGAAACAAAAAGGAATTTATTATAATTTAATTATAGATTTTATTTTGCAAATAAATGATAATAATTTGTTATTTAGAATAATTATTTTATTTGCTATTGAACGATATTCCTTATTATTTATTTGGACTAAATATTTAAATTACAATTAAAATGGTATTTTCTAAATATTTAGTGAGGATAAGTACTTTGTTTGTAATTAAAATAGGATTTCTTTATTATTAGTTATCGAGGATAAATATTGTGCATGGAAATAAACTTTATTATTATTATTTTCAAGATTAGGTTATTGGAAAATTTGGGAAGAAATCTTTAAAAGAGGAAGAAACAATAACATAAACACACAATAGTTTTCTTGATCTTTATTTTTCTCTGCAAGAACAATAACTAAAAATGGGTACCTGGGAGAGGTTTTTTGAAGCATCACTAATTCATGCAAAAGGGGATAATCATCCTCAACTATTTCTCAATTCCCCATTCCTCACTCTCCAAAAAAGCAAGCAACATGTAGAGAACATAACTACAAAATGTGATCAGTTACTTCAAGAATGTGCAAACTTGCATGCATCCATTTGGAAATACTTTTCAAGAAACTTCTCTTGCTTTATAAAGGAGGAGAGAAAAGTGGGTTCGAGGGTTGATAGGGAAGTAATTGGTTTCAGATGGATGCTAATGAAGAAATGGGAATTAAAAAGGAGCTTTTTAAGGTATGCTCTGCTTCACACCTTCGTAGCAAAACAATGTCTTTTGTTATGTAAGCCTCTGTGTAATCAACACCTTTGTAAATGATCTTGATGTATATTCTTTGAAAAAAAGTGCATTGTTCTATTGTGTTTTAGGATTTGTTGGTCATTCATGGGTATTTTCCTTGATTTAGTAAATCGATCCAGTAAAACTTTTATCTGTTGATTTGATTTGATTTGGTTCACTCTTGCATTTGGTTTATCTCACAAGCCATTCTAGACCCTCAACATGCATTCAAAGGTCACTCTCTGTTTAGATTTATTCTCTCTTGTTTTAGAAGAAGCCTAGTTTTGGTTGTTTGAATTAAAAATAATTGTAGGCTATTGGTATGAGTGTGAGCACTTATGTTGATTCAATCAATTTTGAGGCTGGGTGCACACATCCCATAACTATTTTAGAATTCCAAAAGAAAATGAAACATATTATCATAAAATCATGATAATAATCTTTCCATCTCCTGAATGCATTTTTCCACAAAGATAATAGCTATTGCAACAAAACTTCTTAAAATAATTATCTGTACATACATGAATAATAACTCAGCTATGACGTATAGATTGCCATCCATATATATAAAAAAATATATAGTTGCATAAATAACATCGGGGTAGCTAAAGAATACAATTTTTTCATTCCCTTGGGCTGAGAAAATTGCTTTACAATTTTCATGTGTAGGAAAATGCTATACCAAATCTGAAATCTAGAATGAAGCATTACCAGGGGGTGATGTAACAAATTGACTGGTTAGAGGACTAATTCTCTCCATGAAGTTCAAAATCGAACTTCAAATGAGAGTACAAAAAAACACATATTCACTTTTCCACCCATCCTTGATGTAATTGACTAGTACGTTAAGAAATAGTTGAATTGCTTTTACCAAAGGATTAGTTGTGCATTGATGGAGGAATTTTATTTTATTTTCTTAACTGAAGCAAAGCAATTTGCATGAGTTGCAAACCACCTACTAGGTTGAAAACATAAGATGTATTGCAGATATTACTTGTTGGAAACAATGGATACTACCTGATGGATTATTGTCCAATCTACAATATGGATTCTCATGATAAAAAGGGATTGCGCATTCAATATTTTAAATAAGAAGCATAATTCATAAGAAAATGCTTGAGGTACAAGGCCAACTGACAAATGGAAGATAAGGAGCTACTGATGGTCCGTTGCAAAGCTTGTGGTCAATTTATGCGCATTGCCCTTCACTATCCAATGAAATACTCTGAATATACATGTATAAAATTGAGGTTGAGAGATCATCATGAAGATCATTGTCCAAAGCACCTTGCTTCTATTCTGACACTGAACCATTTTGTAGATTCCATGTAGCAAGAAGAGAGAGGAACCCAATAGGTAGTTAAAAAAAGGAGCATGTAAGGAACATTGTAGAAACAAGCTTTCTACCAACTTAACTAGTCCCTTGTAGAAGGAATATAGATGGATCAATGCTTGTAACCTTGTACGATATGCTTAAAATTTTATGTAAAGAATTTTCTTTAAGATCCAACTTTTGAACTGTAGTAGCACATTATTCCATGATGCACATGGACAGGAGACATAACATTAGGATATCTATAATCCAATTTTAAAATGCAAGAGTATAATCATATGGACGTTGATGCAATGTTGTTAGAGAAGAATGTTGCTCTATATTTTTTTTGTAACTATGTTCACACCACTAGTCTGCCGTCTGTCTATATAATTCACAAGAAGATATGCAAGTGGTATGTTTTGTAGGACATTCCCTAAACATCATGATATCAAATCTGTTTAGTAATTACACTTAAAGGTAGTTTGACTGATGTTATTCCCATGGAAGATTTGGAGATCTAAAGAAAACATAATTTCTTTTAATAATGATCATAGCTTTCTCTATAAATTTATTTGTTGTTTTTTATTTGAAATCTCCTTGTTCTAAATTCTAACATCAAATAAAAGATTTAATGGATGAAATCAGTGTAGTATTATTTTTTGAATCTTTGTTCTTATAGTGAATATAATAAGGATGACAAAAATTGTTGTGTGTGTTCCATACCATCTTTTCCTTATTTTTCAACAAGTGTAATTATACCTATTTACATGTTACAAATGGTCTAACATGAAATAGAAGAAATGCTCATCAAAGAACAATTTCTCAAAGGAGATGGACACCTATTTCTATACTTTGTGTAGGGATTATGTGTACTTATAAGAATGCATACTCATATATTCTATAGCTTATATATGTATTCTCATACATATATTAGCTATACCTTCTTAAATATTTTATAGTATTATTCTCTTATTGTTGAAACCTCTATGAATCAATGAGTTTAGAAGTAGGCATTCTTGTTATAATTGTATAGGAATATGTGCATTCTAGTAGGCCTAGGATTACTTTCGTGAAGCTTTATGGGATTAGCTTATGGATTTTATTATACTTGTGTGATATTTGAGAGGACATTGGAGGTAGAATTGTCTTATTTGTAAATACTTGGGAGTGATTCATGATAATGTTGGCATTACCTTAATTTCATATTCAAGGATGATGCTTTGGTGAAAACTTGAAAATGTTGCTTGGAGACATGTGATTTGTAAAAGAACTTCCTTATGCTCCTTGTATGTGTGATATTCATGCTATCCAAAAATATGTAATGAATGGTCATGTCAGTGAGACAATATGATCATTTCTAGTGAGGCATCTTGTAACCATTCATATTTTATATAGCCAGTAAGGCTTTGCTAGTGAGGCACTTTTATGAGTGGTTTTTCATCCCTATGAGGGTTTTCCACTCATGAAATTCTTTGTGTTATGTTTTTTTTGTGGATGCATTTATGATCTTGCTATTTCCTTAATTTACATTACAATATTTGAATTTACATGTATTGTTGAGATGACAATTCTTGTGTAAGCCTTCATGGATAGATTATGTAGAGGCACAACCTTGTGTTTATATGCATATTAACTCATTAATGTATGAATTCCCTTTTTAAATAATAATGAAGTGATTTAATTATTCCTCTTTTCTACACCTTTTTATTATTTCATTCTATTAAATTATTTTGGAAAATTAAGGGATATAATTAGTAAGTGAGATTTTTGGACCTTACATACTGAGACCAGGAAATGTGTCATATGCAAAAATATCATGAATCTCAAACAATAAGGAAGCTATTAAAGTGAATTTGATTGAATGACCATCCCTTACAGATTGAATTGCTTCAATTCCTTTCCACAATTCCATTAGCTCATCATATAATGGCTCTAGGTAAGCATCAATTGTATCTGAATTCACACTTTTCTTTCCTGGTATAATCAATGATAGCATTAAAAAAAATGGTTTAGTTGCTAACCATGGAGGCAAGTTATAATTTATTAAAAAAACTAGCCATGTTAACCATTTATTACTTTGATCTAAGAATGGGTTCACCCCATCTAGAGCCAAACCCAACCTTATATTACGATGATCTAAAGAAAAATTTGGCCATCTATTATCAAATTCCATATGCGTCTTAGAATAAGGCACATGTCATTGTTTTCCATCAATGCTCTCATTTTGGGCATGTCATTGCATAAGTTCAGTAATGTCTCTGCACCTATACATTCAGAGTAATCGTGGGATTACCAGAAAGTGGCAAAGAAACTTTCTAGGAACCACAACTGATTTCAACCCTTCTCTATACCTTGCTTCATGGAATTTTGTACATTCACTCTCACTTGCAAGATTCTTGAGAAATAATACACAACCATTCACACATGTGCAGATGTTTTCATACCCTAATTCTAGCTTAGTGATTTCCTTTCTACATTGAATTTGTTTTGTTGGCAATGTGGAGTGAGGTGGTAACAACGAACTTAATAATGGCAATAACTGATCTACTCTCTCATTTTTCCAACCAAACACCACTTGCAAGTTAAGAATTTGAAGCATTGTTGTCAAATGACTTAACCTACAATTAACATACAAAGGCTTTGAAGCATCCTCCATCAACTTGGCCCAATCATCGTTTAGACCCTCATTCAACATTCTATCAACTTCAAACCCTTCATCTAACATTGTTGCCTCTTCATCTATGTTTGGTTCCACTTCATCTATGTTTGTTTCCTCTTAATCTCTCACACTCTACCTTTCTATCATATCTTCATAATAATTGACATTCCAAGGGTTTATACCACTATGCCCATATCTTATCATATGTTGATAAATCTAACTTCTTTCTTTCACCTTTCCACCAAGACAGTCATTACATGGACATGGATATTTGTCCATGTCAGTCTCATTGGCTATTTTCTCATCAAATGCATGGTATTTCAACCTTTGACATTGATCCATCTGTAATGTTCTACATGTAGCAACAAAAAATTGTAGACTAAGAGACAAAAACTATTTTTTTTAATTGAAAGGCATTTCCATAGCAATAGAGTTATAGAGAGAAAATAAAATAAAGAGCTTAACTAATGAATTGTAAAAAATAGATTTTTGTAGTTTATATTAAAAAATTTATTACATTTCATTGCACATCTTTCAAACTCAAAGCATTACTTCACATTACATAACTAATAACTAGATGTTGATAGATGACAAAATTTCAATTACAATATAGTATTTACAAAGTCAACCTAAGAAGTTATGAAATTACTCTTCATTGCATAACTAATAACTAGGAGCAACTACCAATTACATTTGATTGTCATGGCATTCCGTGAGACCACATTTCTTTGAGTCATTTTTTCAAAAAGTTCACTGCCTTGGCTATGCTACCACATTTTTCATACATGTCTACCAAAGCATTTTATCAAGCTATTCACTACCTTTTTGCTATGGCTAAAATCCTAAAACAAGTGCTTTCAAAACAGATAAGGATGCATGGAAAAAATCTATCAAAGCATAATAGTAAGCAATAGCATAGACAAGGTAGTGAACTAGTTGAAAAAATACCTCAAAGAAATGTGGTCTCATGGTGATGGAATGCCATGAAAATCCATAACAATTCTCTTGTCATGGAATTCATCATGGAATTCCATCACCATGATACCACATTTCTCTGAGGCATTTTTTCCAAAGTTCATTGCCTTTTCTATGCTACCAACTTTTCATACATGTCTACCAAAGCATTTTATCAAACAGTTCACTGCCTTGCTGCTATGGCTAAAAGCCTAAAACAAGTGATTGCAAAAAACCTATGAATGCTTGGAAAAAATATATCAAAACATAATAGTAAGCAACAAGCTATGGTCTCATTTTTTTTTTTGGCACAAAAATTGGCGTGATTTTATTTGCATTTTTTGTAGCTTTTAAATGCATTTTTGGAAATTTTGCTATTTGAAATGGGGAAAATATTTGTGGTTAGTTTTGTGCATTTTTTAATTGTAGGACTCTACAAAGCTAGTGTAAAAAGGTAGTGTTCATGAAGGAATGGTGGAAAATATACGTAGAGCCTTTCAATTATACCTGTACTATGCAATGGCATTGAATCATTTAGCAAACCATTATTCTTCACATGGTGGCATTTTCTTGTGGAATAGTTGATTGAGATAGCTCTTGTTCAAACTGACCACCCTCTCATGAAATCTCATTCATATTATAATCTTGCACGATCTTATCATAGTAAAGGTGATTATGTCACAAATAGCCACTACTACATGGCATTAGTCAAGGAAAGCTAGAGGCCACAAGATTTTGTGGACAAGTTCAATTGAAGCTGGGAGATCTTAAGAGTTCTCTCTCAAATTCTAAAATGGTTTTGGAGCTCCACCCTAAGAACTATGAGAGCTCAAAAGTTGTAGGCCATATATATGCTCAGTAAGGGCAGACAGAGAAGGCTTTGGAAATTTTAAGAAAGGAAACTCACATAGATCCACATGATGCCCATGCATTTATCAAGATGGGTGAGTTATTAATATTGTCAAACCCTAGTGCAACCTTAGATTCTCTTAAGATGCCAAAGTCTCTTCTGAAGAAGAGCAGAGAAGAAGTACCCATTCAATTGTTAAACAAAATTGGGGTTCTTCATTTTGAGCATGATGAACTAGAGTTGGCTCAACAAAATTTTATGGAGGCATTAGGAAATGATGTTTTACCTCTATGTAAATATTTGTGGTTAGTTTTGTGCATTTTTTACTTATAGGATTCTCACAGTTAGTGAAAAAGGTAGTTTTCATGAAGGAATGTAAAAGATGCTTAAAGCCTTTGAATTATACCCATACTCTGCAATGGCATTGAATCATTTTGTAAACCATTTTTTCTTCACTACAAGACAATATTTTCTTGTGGAACAGTTGACTGAGATAGGTCTTGTTTCAACTAAACACCCTCTCATGAAATCTCATTCATGTTATAATCTTGCACGATATTATCATAATAAAGGTGATTATGACACCACTAGCCACTACTACATGACATCAGTCAAGGAAATCTAGATGCCACAAGATTTTTTGGATAGGTTCAATTAAAGTTGGGAGATCTTAAGAGTTCTCTCTCAAATTTTGAAAAGGTTTTGGAGGTCCACCCTGAGAACTATGAGAGCTTAAAAGTTGTAGGCCATATATATGCTCAACAAGGGCTAGCAAAGAAGGCTTTGGAAATTTTAAGAAAGGAAACTCACATAGATCCACCTGATGCCAATGCATTTATCGAGATAGGTGAATTATTAATATCGTCAGACCCTAGTACAACCTTAGATTCTCTTAAGATGCCAAAGTCTCTTATGAAGAAGAGTAGAGAAGAAGTATCCATTCAATTGTTAAACAACATTGGGGTTCTTCATTTTGAGCATGATGAACTCGATTTGGCTCAAAAAACTTTTATGGAAGCATTAGGAAATGATGTTCTTCCTCTGCATAAATCTTTGTGGTCAATTTTGTGCATTTTTAACTTGTAGGGTTCTCACAGTTAGTGAAAAAGGTAGTGTTCATGAAGGAATGGAAAAGATGCGTAGATCCTTTGAATTATACGTGTACTCTGCAATGGCTTTGAATCATTTAGCAAACCATTTTTTCTTCACTCCAGGGCACCATTTTCTTGTGGAACAATTGACTGAGACAACTCTTGTTTCAAATGACCACCCTCTCATGAAATCTCATTCATCTTATAATCTTGTACGATTTTATCATAGTAAAGGTGATTATGACACCATTGGCCACTACTACATGACATCAGTCAAGGAAAGCCAGAGGCCAAAAAATTTTGTGGATAGATTCAATTGAAGTTGGAAGATCTTAAGAGTTCTCTCTCAAATTTTGAAAAGGTTTTGGAGGTCCACCCTGAGAACTGTGAGATCCTAAAAGTGGTAGACCATATATATGCTCAACAAGGGTAGGAAAATAATACTTTGGAAATTTGAAGAAAGGAAATTTGCATAGATCCACATGATTCCCATGTATTTATCAAGATGCGTGAGTTATTAATATCATCAAACCCCAGTGCAATCTTAGATTCTCTTAAGATGCCAAAATCTATTCTGAAGAAGAGAAAAGGAGAAGTACCCATTCAATTATTAAACAACATTGGGGTTCTTCATTTTGAGTGTGATGAACTAGAGTTGGCTGAACAAACTTTTATGGGGTCATTAGGAAATGATGTTTTTCCTCTACATAAATCTTTGTGGTCAGTTTTGTGTATATTTTACTTGTAGGATTCTCATAGTTAGTGAAAAAGGTAGTGTTCATGAAGGAATGGAAAAGATGTATAGATCCTTTGAATTATACCCATACTCTACAATGGTATTGAATCATTTAGAAAATTATTTTTTCTTCACTGCAAGGCAACATTTTCTTGTGGAACAGTTGACTAAGACAACTATTGTTTCAATTGACCACCCTCTCATGAAATCTCATTCATATTATAATCTGGCATGATCTTATCATAGTAAAGGTGGTTATGACACCACTTGTCAAGGAAAGCTAGAGGCCACATGATTCTGTGGATAGGTTCAATTGAAGCTGGGAGATCTTAAGAGTTCTCTCTCAAATTTTGAAAAGGTTTTTGAGGTCCACCCTGAGAGCTATGAGAGCTTAAAGTTGTAGGGCCATATATAAGGCCGAAAGCAAGGGCTGGGTGCAAAAGAAGGCATTAGAAATTTTAAGAAAGGAAACTCTCAAGACATCTAACACCTCGATGCCCATGCATTTATCAAGATGGGTGTGGAAAGTGTAAGAATGAGGAAAACAATCTAAAATGCATCTACACTTATAAATAAGACATTGTATCTAAGATTCAAAGAATTTAAGCTAATTTAAACTAAAAATCTTTAGAAATCTATCCTATTGCTCTCTAACTTTAAAGATTTCTCTAATCTACTTTGCTCTCAGATTTAAGTAAGCTAATAGATTATTGAAATGACACTTAAAGAATGAGAATTAAGCTATTATGATTCCTAAATGCAACTAAGATGATTCTACAGTAAAACTTATGAGAAAGAAACTACTGTAAACAACCATGATTGATGAACTAAAATGCTTGATTGCTTGACGATTGCTTCTATTTGCTTGAATGCCTGGAAAAACTGCAGAGTAAGGTTACACAAATTAGGATCCTTTTCCTGTAATCAGAAACCTATATTTATAGATTTCACAGCACACATTTGTGAAGGGGTAACACAACAAAGGTTGAGATTCAATCTGGAGAATTGAATGGTATGAGATGAGAAGGTGGAGCTAATCATGGAGGATTGTTCCTCCCCATGAAAACACTAGGCAAGATGAGAGGAAAGATTTGAGGCAGAAGATTGAGAGGATTTCTTGCAAGTTTGTCCCCGAGGCTCTTCCCGTGAATGACAGTTGAATTAATTAGATTTAAAAAAATTAATTTTATTGGTGATTGAATAGAGGGATATGATTTATGCATTTATTTAAATATTTTTGGTTTATTTAAATTCAGCAAAAGAGGAATAAATAATTTAATAAAACAAACTATAGAAGTTGTTTATTAAATTAAAATAAAATGAATATGATAATTAAATTAAAGATTCTAGGACATTCTCATTTAATTAAGAAGAAAATGTGATGAGGTAAATTAAACAACACAAACTATCGGGTTGTGCATTTAATTTTAAGATAGAATTAATGGGATGCTTACAGAAGAAAAATAAGGATGATAATAATTAAATAAAAAGCATTTAATTCTTTTATTTTAATTCAAGAGAGAAATAATATGATAAAATAGAAGAATTAATAATGATAATAATTAAAATAAAATGTTACTTAATTTTGTTTATTTAATTAAGAGGAAATAATATGATAAAATAGAAAAATTAATACGATACAATTAAATGTTCAGCATTTAATTTTGGTTTTATTTTAATCAAGAGGGAAATATGATAAATGAAAGAACCATTAATGAATCCTAATATAAATAAATATTTCTATTTATTTACTAAGTAGATGACTAAGACACCAATCAAATAAGTCTTATTTAATTAATTAGATTCCCACCATTTTAGGTGTCTATAGGGTGAGTTATTAATATCGGCCGTAACCCAATGTAGCCTTAGATTCTCTTACTTGACGCCAAAGTCTTTTCTGATGAAGAGCAGAGAAGAAGTACCCATTAAATTGTTAAACAAAATTGGGTTTCTTCATTTTGAGTGTGATGGACTATGGTTGGCTCAAAAAACTTTTATGGAAGCATTAGGAAATGGAATTTGGGTTGAATTCATAAATAAAATCCCTAGTGCTAATTCTATAGTTTTTCCTATGCTCTTTAAGGATATGAAATTCTTCCAATGAGTAGAAGATGGTGGTGTTTCACTTGAGTTACCATGGGATAAACTCACAACACTATTTAATATTGTTAGGTTATTTGAACAGCTACATGATACTAAAAAAGAAAATATTTTAGACAGGATAATATTGTTCAAGTTTCCTAATTATGTGGATGCATATCTACATCTTACAGCCCTGGCTCAAGCTCAGAATGAGATCCAACTAAGCCTAGAATTGATTGGGGATGGACTTAAGGTGGATAAAAACTCATCAAATTCTTTATCTATGCTTGCAAAAATGGAACTGAAAATAGATGACTAGCTTAAAGCAAAGAAATACTTAAATTTGCATAAAATGAATTAGATGCAAAGAATTCTTATGTTAACATTTCACTTGGAAATTGGAATTATTTTGCAGCTTTTCACAATGAGAGGAGGGATCCAAAGGTGGAGGCACAAAATCTTGAGAAGGCTAGAGAACTATATTGTAAAGTGTTGGCACAGAGATCGGGAAATGTTTATGCTACAAATGAGGGAGCCATTGTGCTAGATGAAAGGGGTCAATTTGATATTGCAAAGGAAATTTTTATATAGGTACAAGAAGTTGTAGTAGGAAACATCTTTGTTTAGATGCCTAATGTGTGGGTAAATCTAGCACATGTTTACTTTACACAAGGACAGTTTAAACTTGCAGTGAAAATGTATCAAAATTGTTTGAGGAAATTCTAGTTTGGCACTGACACCCAAATTTTATTATATTTAGCTCGACCACATTATGAAGCAGAATAGTGGCAAGATTGTAAAAGAACATTATTAAGAGTAGTAGAACATTATTAAGAGTAGTAGATTGTAATGAGTGTTTCAAATTTTTGTTTAATGTAATGAGGGTTTCAAATTACCTCTGAATTTGCTACAGAGGGTGTCCCCAAATTTGATTTTGCTATAGAGGGCCTTGGCGAATTCAAATTTGTTGCAGCAAACTCTGAATTCCTTGCCCTTTCCCACCTTTTCAAAAGTCTCCAGGTCCTCTCTGAATCCTTATTGCCCATGCAAGTAGCTATTATAACTGATCAAAATTTCCCATGCTAGGCTAACGAATGAAGTGATTTATGCAATGAACGAATAAAGAAATGTCAAGCGAGACAAATGAATCTACAATTAGCATGAATAATCGCACCAATACATCGCGTGCATAAATACATCACACCAATAATTGGATGAATTTTTATTTTTTTTTAAATTCTACTTTGGATTTGATGACTAACTATTTAGTCATTTTTATTTTTGTGACTAAATAATTTTGTATTCAACGACCAAATTATTCATTTATTTACTCATTTATAGCTGAGTTGTAAAAAATGAGTAGAATTTAGTCATTTTTAGTTGTTGTGACTAAAATTTTTAGTCACCTAGTCATTTATTTTCCAAATTCTACTAGTGAAACAAAAATCAAGAATTCAAATCTGGATTTACGTTTAGGGTAAACCCCTTGATTGTATTAGTTCTTTTTGTTTGGGTTTTTCTCATTCAATCTAGTGTATTATAGAAAAGGGGTTGTGTTGTTGAATACGTAATAGATGCAAAGAATAGGGGTGCAAAAAAAGAAGTTAATACATAGTGGATAAAGAGATGCAAAATAGATGAATAGTTGCAGAGTGTGCAACATACATGTATGTGTAGTTACAAATAAGTTACAACATAGAATTGTCATCAAAATTGTAATTTCTTGCACTGTAAA
>VDFB02297393.1:0-21109 GCA_007258455.2 Sequoia sempervirens | reverse complement strand
GTAATGAAGTCCATCAACAAGCATTTCCACTTCCTCTTAGGAATAGGAAGCGGCTGAAGTAATCCTGCAGGGTATATATGATTTTGCTTGTTCTGCTGACAAACAAGGCATTCCTTGACATACTGAAGAACAAAGGACTTGAGACCTTTCCAAGAGAATCTCTCCCGTACCTGCCTGAAGGTCTTAAAGTAACCGGGATGTCCTGCCATAGGTGAATCTTGAAATGATCTCAATACCCTGTCCCTCATCTCAGAACCTGGGACTAGAAATATCCTCCCTTTGTAAATGATAAGATCATCTACAAGTGAGTATCTGCCATCCTGTACTGTCCCATCCACTATGCTAGAAGCCCACGGGTTCTTAGCATACTCTGCAACTATCATGTGTCTCCAGTCCTCTGCAATCTCTGTAATGGAGCTCAAGTGTGGGCGGCGAGATAATGCGTCAGCAACCACATTCTGTGTACCCTTGACATAGGAGATGTCAAAATCATAGGACTGAAGTTTGCTGACCCATTTCTGTTGTCTTTCATTCAAATCTCGCTGTCCTAGGAAATGTTTCAGACTATTGTGATCGGTTTTAACACAGAATTTACTACCAACCAAATATTGCCTGAACTTGGCCATGGCATGCATGATGGCCAACATTTCCTTATCGTAAATGCTAAAGCTCCTCTCAGGACCTCTCAGCTTCCTGCTCTCGAAAGCTATAGGATGTCGGTCCTGCATGATGACTGCCCCAATACCCTCACCACTGGCATCACAATGTAGCTCAAACGGCTTGGTGAAGTCTGGTAATGCCAAAACTGGACATGTAGTCATGAGAAATTTAAACTTCTCAAAGCACGCCTGTGCTAAAGGTGTCCACACAAAGGCTCCCTTCTTAGTCAAATCGGTCAGTGGTGCTGCATGACACGAGAATCCACTAACGAACCGATGGTAGAAGGCACATAGACCTACAAACCCCCTGAGCTGTGTCAATGTCTCAGGTGTAGGCCAATCAATGATAGCACGAACTTTCTCTGGATCCATACTGACTCCCTCACTGCTGATGATGTGACCCAGATATAAGAGTTCTCCCAATCCCAGTGCACACTTGGATTCCTTGGCGTACAAGGACTCCCTATCCAATATGCTCAATACTGCATCCAAGTGAACTATGTGTTCCTCCCAAGACTTGCTGTAAACCAGTATGTCATCGAAGAACACCAACACAAATTTCCTCAAGTGAGGATGGAAAACCCTGTTCATTGTGGACTGGAAAGTGGCTGGAGCATTGGTTAAACCGAATGGCATAACCAAGAAGTCATAATGTCCATAGTGGCATCAAAATGCGGTTTTCTCAATATCCTCCTCTCGGACTCTGATCTGATGGTACCCAATCCTCAAATCAATCTTCGAGAAATAGCAAGCTCCATGTAGCTCATCTATTAACTCGTCAATCCGTGGTATGGGATACCTGTTCTTAATAGTCTTCCTGTTGAGCATCCTGTAGTCAATACACATCCCAAGTGTACCATCATTTTTCTTCACCAAAACAACTGATGAAGCAAAGGGTGACTTACTCGGCCTAATGTGCCCCATAGCTAAAAGTTCTTTAATAGTTTTTTCAATTTCATCTTTTAAACGTTTGGGGTGCCGGTAGGGAGTGATCATGATTGGTTTTGTGCCCTCCTCCAATTCCACAATATGCTCAATACCTCTATCAGGAGGTCTACCTGGTGGTATAGCACTGAAAACATTTGCATGTTTGATTCGGAGTGCCTGAACATCAGGATGATAAGAAGAATCTTGTTGCTCCTTCTATGAAGGCATTACCTTGCACTTTGCTTCCCAATCCACCATGTCATGCCTAATCAAACGTTCCATTCTTCGGAGTGAAATTTCTTTTACATTGCTGTCCTTTATGGCTTTAAGAACATGATTTGTGCCATCAACTTTAAATTTCATCTCCATGTCACGTAAATTAAGTGTGAACTCTCCTATCACATGAAGCCACTTCATGCCGAGAACTATATTTGTACCTCCCATGTTCACAACATAAAAATCTGCCTTAAACTCAAAATTGTTGAGTTTCATTGGCAAATCCGAAATCATCCTCTCGCAGTTGAGAGTGTACCCATCCGCAACCTTAACTCTAATTCCTTCAAACTGCTGAGTTTGAATGCCTCTCTTCTCCACCAACCGAGAATCAATAAAGTTATGGGTTGCACCTATATCCGAAAGAGAAATAACTCTTTGACCAGCTAGTATCCCACGAAGTCTAAAAGAACCTTCCCTCTGCATACTGGACATATGAGCTTCTTGTAGCTCAATTTCAACCTCTCTTTCTGCCTCATTTTCTGATTTTTCCTCATCCGTATCATAAATTGCAGCTTGTTGGTCTGAAAAATCAGTCAACTCATCTCCCTCAAAGAACCACTCCATATGCCTATTTTGCCCTTTAGGCTTGAGGGGGCAATCGTGGTTGATGTCATATGGGCCTTTGCAATAAAAACAAAGTTTCTTCCTACGTAAATCATTAATGGTTTCCCGATCTAAAGGTGCTGCAAATTTCTTCTTTTGATCGGAATTATCAAACTTTTTTGGATCAGATTTATTATCATTGTAGGAAGTGGATGGTTTTGAGCCAAACTGTTTCCGAGGTGCTGTAAGCTCCATACTACGAGATTTCTAAGTGGCCTCCTGTAAAGTAGGTGGATCGAAAGCTTTGATCCAACCTTTCATGGGCTCAAATAAACCCTCCATAAACAATATAATCAGCCTCCTCTCTGATATGCCTGTCACCATAACTAACAGTCTCTGAAACTCTCCAATGTACGACTCCAAACTACCCAGCTGTTTCAAATGTGCAAGATCTTTGAAGTAAAGTTCGGGGTCACGTTTGTCAAACCTCTCTACCAATTGATCTGTAAACTCTTGTTAAGAAGTAATCCTGTCATGGTGGAGTGTTACCATGCCGTGGTGCCACCAGTCATGGGCCACGCCATCCAGGTGGAGAGCTCCAAATCTAATAGCATCCTCCTCTTTCATAGGACGCAATGTAAGGAAGGTGTCCAATTTGCTCACCCAAGCACGTGCTGTGACTCTGCCACTACCGTCAAAATTAGCTAACATAATTTTATTGGTAGCCTGCCTGAGATCATTATTCCATTGTTTAGGCCTCCTGTCAAACCTGTTTCTGGTATGTTCTCTCTTCTGGCTCATGAATCGATCAAAGTTAAGGTGCTCCTTAACTCTTGGAGGCAATGCATCCCATTCATCATGCATAGTCATGATGTTGTCTGCAAAGTTCACGTCACCACCCTCTTCAGCCTCTTCCTCATCATTGGTATCATTTCTAGTGAAAGTAGGGCGTGTGGGTCTTTCATAGGTGCGTGCTAGAGCAATATTCCTATGAGCTTCTCCATGAACACTTCCCTCCTGATCTTGATCCTGATTCTGCCTTCTTTGAACTGTCAAGTTCTGAACATTAGTACTAAGTTGTTGGAGGATGTTCACCACCTGTTCTTAGCCTGCCACCATCCCTCTCAATACATCTCTGGCATCTCTTTCCTCGTTATCAAGACGATTCCTAGAAGGACCTTCCTCATCCCTGTTAGCCATATTATCAAAGCCAAAATCTTCCTCCTGTTCGTCAAACGGAAACGCTGGAAATGGTTCAAAAGTACTTCTCTGATAACCAGGACCCCTGCGTGAGTAGTACCTGTCAAACCTGTTCTGATGAGACTGCATAGAAACTGCTAACCCTTAGGCTAGCAGGATCAGAAGCTCTGATACCATTGTGATGAGCCCAACTGGCTCCTCTCCAAACCCCTGTTGTTTTGATTATCTTTTTGTGTTCTTTTTAGTTTTTTAAGAAAGTTTCTAGAGAGAAATAGAAGGGGCGCAGCATATAAAAGCTCATAAAACTCAGAACTGAGCTTAAATTCACCAAATGGAAGTGCAGAAGGTATTAAATAATTGAAACAAAGAGATTACAAGTTACAAACATACCCGAAATGCTCCAGATTATTTATATAAGAATTATTCCAGGTTGCCAGCCAAGAATGGTGAAAACAGGCAGAATTGGACGCCAAAGCTACAGATCTGACTTCTCCCCAACAGAAACTAGATACAGCCAACTGTGAAGGATGGATGCCAACTATGGAACACTGTCTGAAGCAAAAAGGAAGGCATTTTTGCAAGTTACTTCACACGCCTAGCCTCCAGAAGGATGTTTTTGCAAGGCTGGAAAGTACGGCCCAAGCAAGAACACTGAAATATGAGTGCTGAAGCTGTAGAAACTAGAAGATTACGCCCTGAAGCTGAAACCCTCCTGTCTTTATTGCAAAATATGAAAACTACATAGAAAATCCTCATTGAAGCACTGTAGAACTCCTGAATTGAAGCTCCTGTTGTTGCAATCATTCAACTGATCTTTCACAGTCTCACAATCACAGATCTGTGAAGAGTTTTCGTTCTCCAGAGAAAAGCAAACTCCTGAAACCCTTGTCTCAGAGAAGCAAGCAAAGCCAAAGCCAAGAGAAAAATATCAAATAGTCAAAAGTGAGTTTGATTTTACCTTGGCTTGCATATAAAGCCAAAAAGGCACGCACTTCAAGAGAATGACGCCACTTTTCCACTTTAAAATATATTTAAAATATATTTTCACTTTATTCAATAGTCATTCACTTAAATATTTGAGTGCTCATATTATAAAGTGTTTTAATTTCACTTAAATGAATTTAAGTGAAAACTTTATTATAAAGTCAAGTCAACTTTATAATATTCCGTCAAATAAAATTAAAACACTTAATTTCACTAGAATATTAATATCTTGCTCATAACATATCGTATTGACGTGCCGTCAGAAGCTGTCAATCACTGAACTGCCAAGGCTTGCTGTGAGCCAATCACTGAACTCTGAGGATGAGAACGACAAAACCCATCAAATAATGCCACTGACCCTCTAACCAAAACCGGTTAGCCTACAAGGGTCCAAGAGATAGGCTAACACACTGCTCCTGAGAACTGACTAGAGTGGGGACATCACATAGTATGGGGGATAGGAATGAACAGAAAAAACCTAGCACCATGTAGATTTTAAACAATTTGGCAAGAGGGCAACAGCAATTGGTACAACTTATGACCAAAATGATGCAAACTATCAACACTAATAACAATAACACGGGCAATAATGGCAATAATCTCCTGAAAAGAGGCTGGAACAACACCAAGGTCCAGCATGCAAGACTTGGAAGAAATCATCTTCTTTTGATAAGACTGACCAATGTCAATCTCAAAAGTGCCAATGTAGAGCCTTGTGCTCAAATCTCCCATAATGCCTGAACTTGCAGCCAAGACTGATGTGTCTGTATCATCAACAATCCATTCCACACTAAGTGGTCTCCTACAGATGTGAAGGACACCCAACGTGGTGCATAAAAACATATACCGACATCTGTCAAACTGTTGGCATAAATCAAAACAGCACCATGTAACCTGTGAATCAAGTCCAGGATGGAGCGAAAGGTATCTCTGATGTCCAAGGATGGTAAGAACTCATCATCACTCCACCTCTAACTCCAAAGTAACAATCCTAATCTCTCCTATCCATACCAACAACCGCTGCCCTCAAAGTGTAACCTGACAGAACTTTGACCAGCAAAGTAGGACAGCCATCAACCAATGAAGTAGGAGGTAAAACCCATGAGGATGGTGTTGGGATATTGCTGCCAACAGGCCTATCTCCAAACCATAGACTGAAATCAATCGGCAACTCGGTTATATACCTCTCAAGATCAAGTACAATGCATCCATCACCAACTAACTCCTCTTGTTTAACCATCAAAAGAGACCCTATTTTTGCATATGAGAATTGATCCTCAAACCAGCTCCAATCTTTATCCACATGTTGCACCTCTCCAACCAAGAAAGTGCTGAAGTCATAATGCATCATCTCATCCCTATGGAGTTCATCAATTCCTTCAATGATCTGTTTAATTTCCAAGGTTCTTGCCTCATGCTCATGGACTACTGGTGTAGCTGCAATAGAATTTTCTGCTTTGTGTAAGGAAAGATGAGCCATGCTCAACTATAAGAAAAGATCATCAACTTCTTCTTCTTTCCTTTTCAAAGCATCTGAATAAATCTCAACAAGGTTGAGAAGGTGGTCTCGATCTGAAAGGTGTAAGTAATTTGATTTCATTGCCCCCATACCTTCTTTGAATACCTGCAAACTATCGTGAAAAGACTCTGCTTCAACTCCCTTTTGTCTTCTCTCCAATTGAACCATCCAAAGATGATTTTCAATCAGCTTGAGCATTTTATCATGATGCAACAAGGCTTCCACAATCTCATCTTCGCTCACCTTCAACTGGTTCACAAAATTGTGTGGGCCATTGGGTCTATGAACAACTTCTGCTTCACATGAAGCATCAGATTGTTCCTGAAGTGCTTGGTTCACACAACTATTTTCTTCTGCGAAATCATCCACACCTATATTCTGATTTGGAATTAGGACAGTGCTAATTCCACCTGAAGAAACATCATCAATGCCCTTATTAGGTGTCATAACACAAGACACCTCAATTTGTTCTTTGATCTCATCATCTAACTCAGCTGATTCACTGGATGATAACCTACATACTTCCTATAGAGCTAGTGGAACCTATAACCCAAATGAGATTAACTCTCCTGCAGTCAACTATTCCCTGAACTTCTCAATCTTCTGCTCAACCAATCTTCTTGAGAGATCATATGCTGTAGTCAAAACATGCTGCTCTCCTCTCCAAATGTCTAACAAATTAGATCGCAACTGCTTGGAAACATCAACATCTTCATCTAGGATCATGGACAAGATGTTGAACATATCTGTCTTCACCTTGTCTGAATGGCGTTTCCTAATTCCTGAAATGAAGCAATCGAATAACTGGAGAATAAGACCATAATCAAACATGATAACACATGAATGCACTTGTGTCATCAATTCTAGAATTTTGACCCTCTTATTGAAAGTAGGCTTTTGATGTCACCTATCCCATTAAAGATTTCAATAATCAGTTGCATGACCTCTCTCATTTTGTCATTATCATAAGGTTTTTGAGGAGCTATAATCCTCATAATTTCACTTATGCAAGTGACAACCGCCAATCTTATCTCCTCATCCTGATGTCTCATTAATTCTGGCTTACCTAAAGAATGCACCAAAGGACTCATAGTGGTACTTATCACTTTAGAAGGTGATTGACTAACCTTGGATAGATAATCTTCAACTTCTTCCAAATTACTCAAAAGAACTTCTTTTGGCTGAGATGAGTCCTTAAGTTTTATACCTGCAGTGTAAAGTTTCCCACACAAATTTTCTTCTTTCCTTTGCAATCTCTGATCATACTTAATACTAAGATCCATGTAATCAACAAATGAAATTTGAGCACAAAAATCTGCTCCCAATGCTTTATAATTTTCATAAATTTCTCAAAAGATTTCTTCTTCGTTGAGAGGCTCCATTTAATGTTTGTACCTTGTTGCCAAACTCTAAAATTTTCCAGATAACACACACAACAAGCTGGCAGGATTTTAAGCTCTCGTACCACTATAGTGTTCCTTGCCAATTTGAATGGAAATTTTCAATTTGTGTTGTTTGATATTTTGTCAAACACTTTGCATGTTGTAATGTTCCTTTTTGGGAGGAGTAGAAATTTTTTGATTGATGGACCCAATTGAGAGATATGGTATTTACTAAACCTGAAATAGCTTGCCAATGTTAGTTTTATGATCAGAAATTAAATAAGCAGATATAGAGCAATTTTAAACAATTTAACACAGCCTATACCCTGGGAAAACCCTCCAACTTGAGGGAGAAAAACCCAACAACAATATATCACTTATTTATTGAATAGTAACCAGCAATGTGCTTTACAATAAGGCCAATCACAAGGCCGAATATCAACACCTCACTTGATTTCAGTACTGTAGAGACACTGTAGCAGCAGGTTAAATTTCAATTCAAACCCTCTTCCTAAATTTGAACAATGATCTCAAATTCATCCTTTAGAAGCCCTCGCAATAAAATGCAATAATAAATCAGCTATTGCATTATTCAAAAACTCTAATTGCAATATAAATCAGCTATGCAAATCAGCTACTGCAATAATTTAGAAACCCTTATTCAAAATTGCAATAATACATCAGCTATTGCAATTATTCAAACCCTTGCAATAATAAACCAGCTATTGCAATAATTCAGAAACATGCAATAATACATCAACTATTGCATAAATTACTTAGCTTCTCAAACAAACAGATTTGCAACTTCAGCGTTCAGAATTATCTCCGTTAAGCACCAATGTGTTTCCTAGCTGAAAACACTATTAAATCTCCTGACTGAATATTGCAACAGCGAAGAGATTGTAAGCCAAGAGGGATTTCGTCCTCAAAGCCCCTTGAAAAGCCAATCTCTCAATGAGACTGAAATTCATTAACAATTTTCTCTCAATCAAGCCCTCCAATGAGCTCTCAACTCCCCTTTATAAAGAACTCCTTGATTTTCTAGAAAGACCCAAGAAGAGTGTTCAACAAGCTTTTAGAAGAATATTTTAATACTCCTTGATGTGACTCCTTGATGTGACCTCTTGATGTGACTCATTGTGATCCCTTGATATATGACCCCTTGATGTGACATCTTGATGTGATCCCTTGATGTGACTCCCAATACTTAAGTCACTTTTTGAAGATATATTAATAAAGTGACTTTATTAATTTATCATTAAAGTATGTCACTTTTTAACCTTTTAATATAACTATTTAATATTACACTCTTGACTTTGCACTTTTTGCCTAGTAACATTAAATAATTAAAATAATGATTATTCCTTAAGAAGGCCAAAAAACGGGGACATTACAAAAATGTCCCCACCCTATCCCTAAATTTTCAAAATTTTCAAAAACATTTTGAGTACGACAAGTTTTGTATAGGAAATGGCCAAGTGCATTAGAGGATGACTAGCTATCCCCTATGGCCTAGGCAATTTTGTATTCTTTTCTTGGCACTATCTTACAAGATCTGCAATTAAAGAGATGGTCTTATATTTTATGTTAATAGGATAAGGGTTAGGTTGCCAATTTGGAAGTTTAATAAATGTGTGCATTGGCTTCAAAGAAAACAAGGAAAGAGAAGGATAAGCCTTGTCATGATACCCAAGTGTCATGCTTTTACTATGAATGAGAAAGAGAATGAGACATGGATAGGCCTTAGTATGATACCAAAGTGTGATGATTGTATCATAAAGGTCGAGGATAGTATCAATTACTTGAAGTAAGCTATCCCATGTATTGTGTTTGAAAGAAGAAACAAACATACAATGTGAGACATGGTAGAGTGGAGAAATAAACCTAAATCATTACTTCCTACCAAAACCATCCAAATCTCCCTAATCTAGAAGTTTTGATCATGCTTTGAAATTCCCATACTTATTACAGTGGATGTGAAAAGTCATTGGCATTATGTTGAGGTAGTTGGGGAGTATCAATCTAAATTTTGGCACTAATATGACAATCTCACATGAAGTGGTTTCCTATTCCTAAAATAAGGATATATTGCATTGCCAAGTCTAACCTTGGTTATGTTCCATTTATGCTCTCAAGTACAAAGAGAAAAGAATGTTTATGAGAGATCGTTTCTATGAGGTTGTGAAACTTGTCCTCAATTTTGCTCGAATGAGTTTGAAGTTTTGAAATTTATTATGTTTCTTAGCTCTTTCTCTAGATGTTCTAAGGTTCATAGATCTATTCCAACTCCTATATAGGACTTTATCCAAAATTACAATTGCAAAGTAGAGACAATTCCAGGATTTCTTCAAGATTGTTAAAAATGTTCTCAAGAGAATGGTATAAATAATTCAATCTTCAGCATATCATATATATGTGTGTGCATATATATAAATATATATTTATAAAATTAGTATAGGTATAATATATACATACATATTATAATACTCATCCCCTACCATCCCCTGAAAAATGGCCTCACAAAAAATTCATCTTGGAAACACGTGCCCCCGTCACTTGCTGTCCTTATCCCAAAAACTCAGGGATGCAGAGGGAATCAATGGTTGATCACATTATTGTTGCAGGTCCTAATTTCATAGCCCCATCGTACAAGAGCCATAGAGTTCATATGTTGAAAGATGCAATACAGAATGTTAGTAAGGTACTTGCTAAGCATAGCAAGGAGTTAGCAAAGCCACATTACACTATAATGTCAAATGGGTGGACTAATAGAAGACATCATACATTGAAAATTTTGCAGCATCTGAGAGTGCCATGGTCTTCCTCAAGTTTGTGGATATAGAAGATAGAGTGAAATCAGCCCACATACTTTTTCCCTATTTTATAAGGTAGGAATTGAGGTTGGGCCACAATACACTAGTGCAATTCAAGACAAATAATGCTGCTTGTGTGGCACCGAGCAATTTTTTGATGGAGAAGCACCCTACATTATTTTGGATCCCATGTGCAACACATTGTCTTGGTTTAACCCTTGAAAACATTGGCAAAGCGTTAAATCTATAATAGAGAGGATATCCATCACTAAATTCCAATGTTACCCCAAGTTTCCGGTACGGGGATGGTAGGGGACGGCGGGACAAGTCCCCAAGTTTCCGATTTTTCAGGCCAAATTTGTGGACGGGCGGGGGAATGGCTATATAAAATATAGAAAAATTTAAAATATATAGGGAAACTTTAAATATTCATATGTAAACATGGATAAAACATGCATATATACATTATAGAAACTTCGCATATAACATTTGTGTTAAGAATTCATTGTCAATACTCAATATGCATTCAGAATTCATAATTCATTATGTGATATTAAACATAGTACACTGCTGCTGTCCCCTGGCCATCCCCTGTCCCCGGGATGTTTCCGAGACGGGGATGGGGGGATTTAGACCCGGGGATGTGTCCTCGGGTAACACTACTAAATTCATACATAATCAAACTAGGATGCTCAACATAATGAGATCCTTTATTGAGGAAAAGGAGCTTATTTGACGATGTGTTACTAGATTTGCCACTCACTTTCTTGTAGTACAAAATTTATATGTACAAAAGATGGACCTAAAATGCATATTTGTTTAAGTGCATTTGATTGAGCCTAGCTTTGCCAATCACATGGATGGTACCAACATTGTATACCTTTTTCTTGATGATTCATGTTGGATGGATGTATATGAGATCATGCAAATTTCAAAGACCTTGCTCAAAGTGTTGAGATTGTTTGATGGGTAAAATATCCCCCATGGGCAATTTTTGTGAGGCCATGGATAGAATAAAGGAGGTGATAAGACTCAAAATGTAAAATGACAAAGACAAGTATATGCCAATATGGTAGATTATTGATGCTAGATAGGATCAACAAACACATTGTTACTTCCTTGTTGCTAGATACTATTTCCAACATACTTATATAGTGCATCATTCAAAGGATGATGCAAAGGTGAAAAAATACCTATCCAAGTGCATAGCAGCATTTTTTCTTGATGCAAAGGATTAATGTGCAACTATTGTAGAGTTGCCATTGCACCAACACATGAACAAATTCTACTCCAACATATGTCTTGTAGACACAAGAAAGATAATAAAAGCATGTATTATATTTTTTATTTTGCAATCAGACTTTCGATATTGTCTTTTTGCTTATTGAAAATTTGGAAACATTATGGATTTATTACTAGATTTTGTTTTTGTGACTAATCTAATGTCACGGCAATGTCGGGACTACTATGACAAAGAAATCAAATGTAATGTCCCTCTTCGCCTGTTGATCAAACAAGAGGAAATATTCTAACCTTTCTTATTCCCGGAGGTTAGGAATAAATTAATCAATAAGGGAATATGAGGATAATTAAATTGGGACCAAAAAAGCTGTAGTTCTCTTTAATCTTATTTAATTATTCAATATGAATAAATGTGGGGTCACTTTAAGTGACGACTTATTCTCTCTAGGCGTTTGTCATGTCCCCGGAACGTGACCATAAGATAGCAAAAGGCACATTTAAAAATATTAACCAATTGATATCATTATAGACAATATTATAATTATAATTATTACATTATAGATATTAAAATATAAATACTAATAATTTAAATATTATAATCATATTAAATGATGTAAATTAATATGAGACAAAACATAACATAATATTATAATGACTGAATATAAAATCATAAATGTTAAACGAGTAGGTTCATTATAATATTTCCATATAAAATGATATTAGGGACATCACACAAGTATTATATTGGCATACAATAATTAACACTGCCGCTATATAGGAATCACTATAACCTGGGAAGTGATCAAGTGTATATACATCTAAGGAGTATAGTATTGGCGCCACAGTTGCTATCGGGCTTTTCTAATTCTAATTAGTATTACTGCATTAAAGATCTATTATAGCAAAACACCACTTTGTGGAATATTATCGAGGTCCTTCATAACTAGCGGGATTCATTCCACGCTGGAACAGAAGCAACAGATTCATTGTATATATATCTGGCCATATATTAGGAGCATAGAAAGAATTGCTCTGAGGGGCCATCGATTAATTGTTACCACCATCACCCTTATGCTAGTCATGCCATATTTTGAACTCATAATCTTTGTTCAGATCTTGCGCCAACATTCCTGAGGGAATCGTGGCTTCTTCTCTATTGGACTGGAGGCCCATTTACTTCTACACAAGCCATACAATGCAAAGCAGGTGATATTGGGTGATATCGTAACACCTAGAGAGTCACTCCTATTCATTCCTCTCACATACTCTGCTCTATTGACTACCGCATATGGTTTGGGTGGTCAAAGTCTATCAAAGTTAAGTACCACAACCGCAACAAAGTCATCTCTACATTATAAGCGCAACATAATGAAGGATACAAGCACTTAATTAATAATATTAAAGTGTAAGAAGTAGCGAAGAATGAAAGATTGCATAGATTACACTTCAAAGGCAACGACTAATTTCTTAAGAGTAAGGATTAGGAGTAGTTTTCGATTTAAGCATTGATCAACAATTACAGTCAAGGGACATCGCTACTCAAGAGACACAACCGCCCCAAGCATAAAGATATAAACTGATAATAGGAATTGTAGAGAGAGGGGGGCAGATGGAAGCAGCTGTGTACAGATTATAAATTGGAACATGTTTATGGGGGATAAGACTTGAGCTATTTGCTATGTATCTAATTACAGATCTGGGCGCATCTTAGGGAGCCAATCGATCATCTACAAGGGCTGCATAGTCAGTGCAGAAATTGATAGGATTAATCATTATATGCAAATTATATATAAAGTATACATCAAAACAGTATTTGCCATGTTTATAGTATATCAAATCTACCAAATCGTCTAAGGCCAATCTCACAGTTAAAATGATTGAAAATATATATAAATGGAGATTGAATGCATAAGAACAACAACCTATGTCAAGAGAAAATAAGTACAGACCGTGTCTACTATCCAAGCATAAGAACATAGATTATAAGAAGAAATTAACTCAGATTGGAAAGGAAAGGAAATAAAGGGAATAAAACAAAGTTGTCTGCTAGCAACTTGGGAAGCAATAAGGAAATAACAATAATGGATCTATGGGAATGAATATTCTTTAGAATATAAGGATATGAGCAAAATAGAGAAAGCCTAAAACAAAGATTTATCTTGTTTGAAGCATTTGAGTGGTAGGTTATAACCCTAACTACATTAAGCTTGTGATTCTAGGACAAGATTTAGGGCTATCCCAAAAAGGGGACATTACAATGTCTCAACTTGGTGTTAATAAATTAAAAGAGAGCCTAAGTTTAATATTTTGGCAAATAGGATGACTTATCTAAATGAAGATAAGATCATTGCATGGTTAGATGGCTTATTGGGCAAAAGAATAAAAAGCTCAATTGAGTAAGAGAATGCATTCAACAAAACTTCGATTTTATTTTCTCTTCTCGTGACATGAAGAAACTGATGCCAGGATGAAATCCCTAAGCAGCTTGGGATGAAAACCCCAAATCGTTGAATGCTATACATAATCTGAAACATCTGAAATTGTTGAGTAAGATCATTGAATAAAGTTGACTGAAGGTGTGGCACATTTGGGAGCAATATCCATTAAATTCTGGACAGATGGGAGGCCCTAGAAGCTGAATCGCTGTTGGAAATAGACAAGACATGGTCTAATCATCAAGGGTCTGCCAATTGCAAAGCTTCGCTGGAAGATTGGAGGTGGATTTTTGCATATGCAAAGGTTGGGAGTTTACCAAAAATCAATTTGTGGCTCTTCTAAGAGAGAAATCCCGGTCGCTATTCTCAAAAACATCTATCTCAGACCAGCACACTTCCCAAGTTTTTTGTTGCTACGCCATATTGTTCTTTTTCTGCAATTCTGAATGAAGTCTAGATGTCTAGATTAGATATATCAGTTTGGATTCATTCTCTGCACGTGTTCAATTTGCACTCTAGAATCAAGGCTTTTTCAAGTCAATGAACTATAATTAAAAAATTCAAAAAAAGACACTGTTTGCTTGTATTTTCATTTAATGAAGTTATTTGCAAATTCCTGCAATATTCTGAATGGTTCTTTTGAAAAACATATCTTCTATTAAATTGAATCTGAGAGAAACTCAATATACTTCCGGGAAAGTATATTTCAGTGGTATCAAAGCCTAGAATCCTGCCAGCCTGTTGGGGATTCATTATTGCATGTCAGTTTGAAGGATACCCAGAAGGTTGCATGTTGCCTTTTTTATCAGTTGTGAAATTGGGTTATTGCATGTCACGTAGATATTTTACCAGAAGTAGGTCAGGACAGCAGGAAGAAGGGCCTGATTTTATCCCAGCTGAATTTGAGATGGGGGAAAGAGGTGGTGAAAACCCGCTGAGGGATTTGAATAATCAGCTTGACAATTTCTTGACCAACTTTGCCCAGCAGCAGCAGCAAATGCTATAGCAATTTCAGGATCGTATGATTACAGCCATGGGTCAAATAAGAGTGGATCATGCTAGATCGAGTAGATCAAGTAGTGGTCATAGCAGAAGTGATGTTGGACAGGGAAATCAAGATAGAGCAGCCTCTAATGTTGTTAGGCCAGCGAGCACAAGGTCTGATTGACCTCTACACCCTATATTTGTGCCAAGGCAAACTGAAGAAGAAGCAATTCCGAAGTTGGAGGAAGAGACAAACATCACTGTCAATGTCATGGTGGCCTATGATGAATATAGAGCTCTCCCACCTGATGTAATACAATTAATTAATCTGAATCAGTTTATGAACCAGCGGAAAGATAAAGCCAAAGTCAGATTAGAGAGGCAAGAAAGGGGGCTCAGAAAACAAACCGATCAAGGCACTCAACCCAAGGAATACAAGGAAGAATTGAATAAGATTCCTTTACCGACCTTCGACGGAAACGAGAAGATAAACTTGACACATTCCTGTCTTTGAAACCTATGGAGGAAGAAAAGGCTATACAATTTGCTACGATGCATCTCGAGGGTGTAGCATATGACTAGTGGCACCATGGGTTAGTATCACAGGGTCATGCCATGATACATTCATATGAGGATTTTGTCAATAAACTGATAGCATGCTTTGATCGGAAGGATGTTGAGGTCTACTACAGGGATTTGGCCCAACTGAAGCAAGTTGGACATGTTGAGACATACATCAATGAGTTCCAGAAAATAGCAATTATGGTTCCTCATATGTCTAAGAAGTAAGTCACTATGTTGTTTGTTGAGGGATTGAGTGACAAATTGAGGGGTTTAGTGAAGGCTCATAAGCCTAGTACACTACATGATGCCATTGGCCTAGCCCTGGATTTGGAGACTACACCTCCCTTCCAACCTCAGAGGAAGACTTTTGGTGGATTTCCATCAAAACAAAAGAGTTTCAATCAGCAAAAGAACACCCCATCGAAATCTGATCAGGAATCCATAAATGAACTGTGCAGGAAAAAGTTACACTTCACCTGCAAGGAGCCATGGGAGCCTGGCCACCATTGCCTTCGGAAAGGCAAGGTTCATTTGATTGAGGTCATCTCAGATGATGAGGAGTCGGATGGACATGAGACTAGTACTGGAGATGACAGTGGACAAGAGGAGTCGCCTCCGCAGCTAGAGTTGGATGATTTTGGAGCTAAGGAGACTCCCCAGAGCACCATAGCCTCATTATTTGGAGTTCCTAGACTTATCCATTCTGTTTGAGAGGTGTCCTTAGGGGACAACACATGGTATGCTTGGTGGATAGTGGAGCCACACACAATTTCAACGACGAGGGTCTAGTGGTGAAGTGTGGGCTACAGATTGAGGAGTTTGCGGGATTCAATGTGACGATAGCAGATGGTTTCAATTGAGTTGCACCAAGATGGTTCCCCAGCTTAGCATCCAAATTGGTGATTACACCTTGACTGATAACTTCTATGTGTTGAGTATTGGTAATATTGATGCAATTTTGGGTTTGCAATGGTTGCAAATTTGCAATCACTTGGGAGGTACATTCAGGACTTTCGTAGAATGGAGTTAAGAGTTTATGGTGGATGATAAAAAGATTGTGCTGAAGGCTATGTCTGACGGTGGTCCTCGAGTAGTGTCATCCAGGAGGATGGAGGCTTTACTTAGACATGGAGAGGTGGATTGGGTAGTACAGTGCTTTGTTTCTCTTCTCAAAAGCCTACCTCTGACAACAAACCACACTACCATGTTGACATGCAGACAGTGTTGGATAAGCATGGGATAGTATTTGGAGACATTCCTGCAAGTCGGCCACCTGATCGTGGGTTCGAGCACGTCATTGAGCTTGAGGAGGGGGTTAAACCAGTCATAACTATGCCCTATCGACACCCACGCCATTTTAAGGAGGAGATTGGGAAGATAATCAAGGAGCTACTGAGCATGGGACACATCCGGTCCAGTTCTAGTCCGTTTGCCTCATCAATTGTTCTGGTTAAAAAGAAGGATGGGACTATGCACATGTGTGTAGACTACAGGGCCTTGAATAAGAAAACCATAAAGAACAGATATCCTATTCCTAGGATCGACGAACTGCTTGATGAGTTGCACAGGGTCGTGTTCTTTTCCAAGATTGATCTTCACTCGGGCTATCATCAAATACGAGTTTAGGAAGATGTTCACAAAACTGCTTTCCATTGTCATTACGGGCATTTTGAATTCCTTGTCATGCCATTCGGACTCACGAATGCACCAGCCACATTCCAGTCGTGCATGAATCAAACCTTCTATGAGCAGTTGCGGAAATTTGTTTTGGTTTTCTTTGACGACATTTTGATATACAGTAGGGCATGGGAAGATCACCTGCATCATTTGGATGTAGTGTTGAGTATCAAGGAGGCTCAATCGCTTTACGCGAAAGTTTCCAAATGTGAGTTCGGGATGACTGACATACTCTATCTCGGGCATGTGATTGGGGCTAATGGTGTGAAAGTACACCAAGAAAAAATACAGGCAATCCTGGACTGGCCGCCACCGAAAAACATATCAAAATTGAGAGGCTTCTTGGGTTCGTGCTCTTACAACTGGAGATTTGTGCGAGGTTTCTCATAGCTGGCATCATCTTTGATAGACCTTACTAAGAAAGGTGCATTTCTTTGGTCTGAGGAGGCACAAGTAACATTTGACAAGCTCAAGGAGGTCATGAGCTTGTGTCCAATGTTAGCATTTCCGGATTTTACACAGTCGCTTGTCTTGGAATGTGATGCATCGGGTCAGGGAGTTGGTGCAGTCTTGATGCAGAATCGACATCCGATTGCATTCGAGAGCAGGAAGTTGAGGGACACAGAGCGGTTGTACTCCACATATGATAAGGAGATGCTAGCGATCATGCACGCGCTAGCTAAGTTCACACAATACTTAGTGGGGACTAAATGTGTGGTCAGGACTGATCACAACAGTCTCAAATATTTTTTGGAATAGGACTTGAATGAGCTGTAGCAAAAGTGGGTGAGCAAGATTTAGGCATACGACTTCGATGTGGAGTATATCAAGGGGAAGAAGAATATTGTTGCAATGCTCTTTCCAGAAAACCAACACTTTGCTCTCACTGAGATTTCAGCTAATTGGAAATCTCAATTAGTGGCCGAATACGTCAAAAACACTTTTGCCTGTGATTTGATTGATGGTCGGGTACAGGATGACAAATATTTAGTAATCAATGACATCATTTATTATAAGAACAGAATTTATCTTGTACCAAGATCGAAGATGAAGGCTAGGATTATGAGGGCCATGCATGATACCCCTCTAACAGGACATCCAAGGTTCTTCAAAACTTATAGTCAGATTCATGAGAGGTTCACCTGGAAGGGTTTGAAAGATGATGTGTGGCAGTATGTTAGAGAATTCCTGGCTTGTCAGCAAAACAAGGTAGAACACACATTCCCTGCAGGTCTTTTGCAGCCATTGTCGATACCTGAGCAGAAGTGGGAAGGAATATCCATGGACTTTATCACAGGACTTCCATGTGTCCATGGGAGAGATTGCATATTTTTAGTTGTGGATAGATTGACAAAATATGCCCATTTCTTTGCTATATCTACCGATTACACCGCAGTTCAGGTGGCAGAATTATTCTTCAAAGAGGTGTTCAGGTTCATAGACTCCCCAAAACAATCGTCAGTGATCGAGACAGCAGGTTCTTAAGTAGGTTTTGGCAAGAGTTGTTCCGATTGGCAAGTACAAAGTTGACACCAAGCACGAGTTACCATCCTCAAATTGATGGTCAGACAGAGATAGTAAATAAGTGGATTGAGGGATATCTGCGGAATTATGTGTCAGGGCAGCAGCGTGCTTGGCTCAGATGGTTGCATTTAGGTGAGTATTGCTACAATACCACCTACCACATGTCGATTGGCATGTCTTCCTTCAGGGCCTTATACGGGTATGATGTCTTATCATTTGTAGATTTGGCCTTTGATGATAGCAGGGTCCCACAAGCCAAGGAGACAATGCAAAACTATCAGGATTTCTCAAGGCATTGAAGGATAATCTGCAACATGCGCAAAACCAGCAAAAAATGTATGCAAATAGGCACAAAGTCGAGAGATCATTTGAGGTTGGAGACTTAGTTTAATTGCGTTTGCAGCCATACAGGCAATCCTCATTGAAGAAAAGTGGTGCAAAAAAAACTTAAACCACACTTTTATGGATCTTACAGGATAGTGAGGATGTTGATTTAAAGTAGCTTCAGTCAGATATAAATGATGATTGCATTTATGCATTATCATCATTTATATATAATCGAAATCTACTATACTATCTGCAAGTAAGTTATTCGAAATTCTGATCATGAGTAAATTCGAAATCAAATACTAATCGAACTTAACATACACTAATCATTGTTTGTTAAATACATGCGGGTGTTTGGAGATTAGCCACCGATAATTATCGATTGGCTAAGAGGAGTCCGCGTACTCAAAGGACACGTCCTCTCATGAGATGCGTCTCTCCTTGAGGCGTGTCTCCCCTTCAAGATATAAAGACATAATTCGATCTTCTATTGTAGCATATCGAAATACATTAATATTCTGCAATAAGAAGATCAGAAACAAAACATTAGAATTCTGACTTAGAATACATACACAGAATTTTTAGATTTAGGATTTGCTTATTCTCCACATAGAATATAATCTAATTAGATTTGGTTACATTCACATGGTATCAGAGCCAAGTTGAGAAAATCCGAATCAAATCTAGATATCAGATTATTTAGAAAAATCGTATTTTTAAGAAATCAAATACACATCACATTCTTCATAATGTCAAGTGTGATCAGATTTGAAGACCGTCTTGAAGGTGCAAACAACTTCACATCATGGAAATTCAGAATCATGATGATTCTAAAAGAAAATAAGTTAGACTCATTTGTGAAAGAAAACAAGAGAGAACCAAAGGATGATCTAGAGAAAACTCAATGGATTGAGAACAATGAGAAAACCATGAAAATTTTAGTAGATGCAGTTAGGGACCATATAGTACCTATTTTGTCAAAACATGAGACTGCATATCTAATGTTTAAATCCCTTGAGAGCACCTTTGAAATAAACAACACCAGTAGGACCCTTGCATTAAAAAGGCAACTTAACAATGTTCAAATAAACAAAGGAGAATCTATCAATGCATACTTCATGAGAATCACTGAACTAAGAGATCAACTATCAACAATTGGATATCAAATTGATAGCAAGGAGTTAACACTAATAGCTCTAGGAGGCCTACCAAACTCATGGGAGTCATTTGTTCAAGGAATAAGTGCGAGATCTAAACTCCCTAAATTTGATAGGCTAAGAACAAACTGCTTACAAGAAGAAACGAGACTCTTGACAAAAGAAAACAAGCAGAAACCCATAGATGAGGATATTCATGTGTTAAACACAAATTCTCATAAGAAAGGTAAGAAGAAAAACTTCAAGAGAAAGAAGAATTGTTATGGGAAGGGATCATCCAAGAAAAGGAAAGACATCTCCCAAATACAATGTTTCAGATGTGATCAATATGGACACTATGCAATGAAGTGCCTTGATAGAACAAAACAACAAGCATCCTTTGCTAAAGTGGAAAAAACAAATACAGACTATGACTCTGAGAAATTTGTCTTCTATTCAGCCTTATCAAGTCAAGTATCTAACAATGTCAACAACTAGGTAATTGATAGTGGTGCATCAAGGCATATCACAGGGTTCAGAGAACACCTAGATACTATGACTGAAGAAACTAATGAAGAAGTAACTATTGGGGATGATTCTGCACATCCCGTAAAAGGGGTTGGAACTTGCACCATCAAATTGAATTCTGGTCTCTCCCTACAACTCACTGGAGTCTTATTTGTACCAGGAATAAAGAGGAATCTAATATCCATCTCTGCTCTTGAAGACAATGGATATAGGGTTACCTTTATGGATGGAAAAGTTTTGGCATGGCCAAAGAACTCCACTATAAAGAAAGCACAAACTATAGGTATAAGACAAGGTTATCTTTACAGACTGTGCACTGACATTAAACAAGCCCTTACCCTTGAGACTTCAGATTCAAATGAAATTTGGCATCGAAGATTAGGACATAT
>VDFB02297392.1:0-19611 GCA_007258455.2 Sequoia sempervirens | reverse complement strand
GATTGAAACATAAATAGGATTAAATAAAGAAAATAAGATATATTAAATCAAATTAATCCTATTTATGTTTCAATCCATATATTACTTGATATTCTAACTTGTTAGATTTCTATAGATTGAATTGTAAATTGTTGTTTCTTACTTTCATTTTTACTTATTTTTATTCTTTCATCCATTGACTTTTTTAATGGTTTTTGTTTCCTTCTTAGCCCACGTGCGGTCCTTCCCCTCTCTCACCCCTATCTTTTTAGTCTATTTGTGGTCTGCAACTTCCCATTTTTCTCTTTGAGCTCTCTACTTTCATCCCGATGATGGATCGCGGAATGTGATCCGAAACATTGATGCAAAAATTTCACACAATCAAATCCAGAAACCATTTCAGCATTAAACAATATGGATTGTGGAAACTTGATATCATTAAAATATTATTATAGCAACAAAGTTTTCTTGTTCCTAATTTTTCCTGTTGGTATACTAATTTTTAGTTTGAGTGTCTGATTTTAGAATACTCAAGTGTTGGATCATCTTAAATGTCTAAATTCTTCTCCCATTTATCCAAAATTTGTGTTGTTACATACTTATTCAGTCTTAGATCATCCAGGTCTAGGAGACAACAGTTAATTGGTGCCATTGCCAGTTTTACTGCTTGCCCTTCTCCTGCTAGATTTAATTGAGTTCCAGCAAACTGCTGTTTAAAAGTCTCCAAAATTGATTGAATCTAGTACTACCTTTTTTCTTTGGGGGGTGTTGGAGTTTGAAGGTGGTCTCTAACAAGATGGTTTACAGTCTCCCTAAAATAGGCCAGAGAGGCTGCTTTATTATCCTCAATTCCAAGAGACAAAGATTCAAAATCTTTGCACAGGTTCTTGATCTTAACTTTAAAAAGCAAAGCCCACTCCTGCTCGAAAAATGTGTCTCCTCTAAGCTGGAGGGGAAGGAGTCCTCAAGAAAATTAGCCTAGAGTGGCCTCTGTGTATTCAACTTCTGAAAGCTAGTCTTACAAAGAGTTGCCTGGAAATTAAGGAGCAAGTGTTTATACTGCAGCAATAGGTTACCGTTAAAGAAGTAAAAGTAGAATCTACAAGTGAAGTTTACCAACATGTTTATAACCTACAAAGAACATTAAAGAAATGAAGGGGAAAATTGCTAGAAGACAAGCTTTCTCACAGCAAGAATACGAGATATCTTGCTGGAATTATCAATTTAACAGCCTCTAAATGTGGCCCTCTGTTCGACATTAGTCTTCATTTAATATATCCGTAAATTATACTGAGAATATGGCTCAGATTTTTTTTAATGAACAGCTAATAAGATTCCTTATAATTCCCTTCACAGAAAACCTTGTACGAAATGATAATCCCATTTTGAGGCTTTCCAAAGGCTGTGGCAAAGATGGAAACTTATGCACAGTTCAACAAAACCCAATTTTTATCCCTTTGTTGTAAGCATTACACCTGTTGTACATAATCCGCTTCCTAAGAAGCCACATTTTGTAAATGTGCATATGTTCAGTGTTATCCTAAGTCCAAGAAAATGCTAGTATGTGAATACTTTGGTAAAGACGTGGAACAAGAAGCTGCCCAGCTAGATAAGGCTGGTGAATAAATATCTCTCCAATGCTCAACCCAGAAGGAGGAGCATATGCTACGTTCTCCCAAAGAATCATTTTCTCAATTGTTAATAGCTCGGAAGATATGCTTTATCAAAGAGAGATGTCAAAGGGAGATGGTTAGAGAAATGCTTCCGACAATGTGTGGCAATGCCAGAGCAAACTTAAAAGTTGCCAAAACTAAAGATGATGTTTGTTCTTTATGAAACTGATTCTCTTGGACTTATTCCTCAGAGCACGCTCATTAAAGAAAAAAAAATACAGTGAAAAGGGAGCCACAGTTTGAGTGTCAAAGGTGAAGTGAAAAAGAACACTGGTAAGTTGATGTGGAAATTTCAAAATAGTGGAGCCTTCAATTGGATGACGAAAAATCTCAGATTGCTCTTAGGGTTATTATATTTACTCAATCCTGCAAACATACTATCATATGTTCTAGTTATATTTTGATTATAGAAGTCATAAAATGGAGAAAGATATATTTTTCCACAAATATTCTGAGTCTTAATAACCTTTCAAGTATAGAAATAAAGAAAGAACGGACAATTTATATTAATTTCCTCAAATGACCAAAGATGAAATTCAGATCGAAGCATTATCATCATCAACTATAGGGCTGAGGTAGATCAAGGACAAAGGATTGTATTGTGTCATACAGATAGCCCTTTTGGTTTTGCCTTTACAGCTTCTTATTATGCAGGAAGCATGAAATTGTTTTGAACATCATGGGATTTATTTTGTGTGTGCACTTTAATAAGTTTGTATTACTAAAAGAATTTATGAAGAGCTCCTTTATGGGCAATTTTAATGTGATACTTGTGCACCTTGTCTATATAGTTAAAACTATTCCTGGGCTTCATGCATTAAATGACCCAGCCTATAGGTATGGAGTTTATTTCTCAATGTAACTTATGTTTGGCTTATGCACAAACTTTGTATAAGGTATAATTACACTTTTTCATGCTTGGCACAGAATTACTATTGAGCTCCACAAGCAAGGCATGGAAGCCAGAAGCATGGGACACATCTTAATATTGTTTTTAAACATTCTGAGCTCCTGTGTTCACTGCTCATGAAAGACTCCATGGGTTCCAAACATGCAACATCTTGTCAATCTAATGAACATTATGATGCCTTCAATATGAATGTTAAGTAAATATGAAGACATTTGCTGGTCCTCAATGTGAAGCAACATCGATATTTGGAGATATAGAAGTAGCAGTGGATAAGAAAGGTTAGTTTAGTACAAAGCTTGGTCATGAGATTGAAACTTAAAGGGGCTCCCATACACCAGAGTGGCGTGCTGGCTAGGTCATGATCTAAAATGTCACCATTTCCTCCTTTTTGTTGCTTATTCAATTGGATAAAGTTCCCCACAAGATATTTGTAGCATATCCAACTGGCTATATAGCATTATCTTCTCAAGAAACTAAGAAAGTGAGCAACAGCCCCCTTTGCAACTAGCGGAGTTGTTTGAGGGGTAACAGTTTTATGCATGTCTAGCAATATAAACACAATTCTGCCAGTTTGCCTTCATTTATGGTTCTATCCATCAAGCTTAAGTGGGAAAGGCAATATTGTATTTTGTCACATGTGTTTCTGAAGGTAGAGGCTCAATGGGGTCTACTAATTCTGATTCTGTATTTTCACAACTTAGGGTTGATGCAAAGATGAGATGCGAGGAGGAGAACTAAAAAATATTTAATAAGAGGATACCCTAAGCTTCCCAGAGTTGTTAGGGAAAAAATTTAAAAGCAGGTGAAAGGTCATTTTGCAGAAGCAGAAGAAGCATATCTACATGATTATGATCCTCTAGCCATGACAAGAAGCTCTCAAAATTTTCAATAGTTTTAAGAAATTGTGTGAAAGGTCATTTTGCGGAGGTAGGAAAAGCATATCTACATGTTTATGATCCTCTAACCATGACAAGAAGCTGTCAAGATTTGAAATATGTAAGGTACAAAATAATGAAGCTTTGTTAATTTATTGCCTTCTGTTTTATCTTATATATCATTGCGGTTGTCTTTGGCACACAGATACAGAACAAGGCAAAGAAAACTGAAATGGACTTGAGCATCTCAAAAGCCTAATCATTCATGAGGGCAAATCAAGCAGGACCTTCACAGTTGAGGAGAGGGATGAAGCCAAGGAAAATAAGCAGGCAAAAGAGAAGTAGCGAAACCCAGAGAAGAACCAAATATTGTGACTGTATTTATATGTTGCCTTACCTCCACAAAAAATATGTAAAACCAAAAAAGGAATGAGTCCATCAGGTCTTAGTCAGGGGCTTAAGTTGTGTCCTTTACAGCAGAGACAACAAGGCCCAGCTCCAATAGGCCATCCCCTCATTGTTTACCCACTTGAAAGAAAGGACATAAAGAAAATGAAATCTTGGTAGCTCCTACCACTGCAATTCATACAACTGATATGGATGTAACAGATGATGATAATGAGTCCTAGTTACCAATTTCACTTAATCTTTATGTTATTTTATGATTGTGCTCTATGATCTAAGAGAAGATTTTTGTTTTTTTCTAATTACTTTAGGAGCTTCACAAGAGTACATATCAGCACTAGCTTCCCCACTTCTTACAATAGATCACCTAGGCTTTATCATACTCTTATGCGTAAAATTTTCCAAATGAACTAAACAGACATGCCAAACAAAACAAAAAAATGTATAGATCAACATCTTCTAAACTTGGGGACTTGGGGATGGAGGAGTCAAAAGAAGAAAACCCTAAACAGTGTGGTGTGGCAGATCAGAAGGCCAAGAGAATGGACTGGCTCTTTCTGAGGGCACAATTATGGATAAGAAAAAGGAGGAGGCAGATTCTAATGGATAAGAAAAAGGAGGCAAATTCTAGGTTGGGATATGTGGATTCTGGTAATGCTGCTCCACACACAACAAATAAACTGGTGAGGGACTCTTCACTGCCAGATCTGAGTGCTTTGCTGATGGAAATTGGACAGAAAAGGTCCCTAACTGATGTAGCAAAAGGGCCTACAATGCATGAGATTCCCTCAGGGCCAGGATCTCAAAGTAAGGTAGCCCTTTTTGGCAAGGGCTATCTGGATGGTCTGGGATAGATAAAAGTAGCTGAGAAGATGCCCATGGAGGAACTTGGAGATGAAGTGGCAGAAGACAGGGGGCATTATTTGAAAATAGCTTTGCTATGTAGATTTAGCAATCTTTGGCTCAGCCTCCCAGAGTTTAATGAATGGATAAAATCTTCTTGGCTTCCTCATCTTGGTACTTCTCTGGTAATTTATCCTTATGCGAATGGTTTTTGTCTAGTTGTATTTGATTCTATGGAAGATAAGGGTAAGATCTTAAAGTAAGGACCTTGGGCCTGGGATATGGCTTCCTTCATTGTGAAGCCCTGGTTCCTAAGCTGCAATCTGACTACTGAGAACTTCCACATAGCCCTGAATTTGGTAAGGCTGCCTAATTTGCCTCTTCATTTCCAGCAATCTTCAACACTGAAAAGCATTGGCAACCTGTTGGGGAAATACTAACTTACTGATCTAGGTACTAGTTTGGGTTTGGGTTCAGAAGTTTGGTTCACTGCTTTGGTCAATCACAACTCCTGGTCGCACCAATGCCCACACAGACCAGGATCTGACCCCAGAGTGGATCATAACCAGATCCAGATGGCAGCAGGGATGAACCAGTAACAAAGGGGAAATTTATTATGATCTCCCCTGAAACCCACTAAAATGCTCTTACTTCCATTGCATAGGGTTAAAGGTAGGCAAGGTGTAGAAACAACCTCTATAGAATGAGAATGTTGCATCTTGCTGCTGGAAATGTTCCAATGCAGGGTATCTAGCTGATGAATATAAATTTTTTTGGAAGGATGCAGCCGTATGCCACCAGCTGGTAGGATGCTCATTATCAGAGCCAAATCATCCTCAGCAACAGCAGGGGAGGAAGTGGATAATAGTCAAAAGACAGTTGGGGATATGGATCAGATAAAAGGGCCAGAAGGGCAGATTATAGCTTGGGATGATAGATCTTCTTAAACTATTAGCAGTTTCCTCTGAGAATCAAGCAGAATGCTAGGAACAGCTGCAGTTGGAAGAGGTATATCCTTTGTCTGCTGACTTTTCTGATTCTGGAGGGGAAAACGAAGAGTAGATTCGGCATTATATTGAACCTCCAAAAAATGGTCGTTCGATGACAGTGATCAATCAAAGAAGAAAAAGAAACTTGTCACCTCTCTGCAAATAACTTCATGTTCCCATATGAAACAAAGATAAAATCTATTGTTAAAAATAAATGCTTGCAAAAGAATTGTGTGTTTGGGGTTGCATGTATTGCTGTCCTGTTGGTTAGATATGTTCTGTGTTTCCTATCTTAGGTGGTAATCTGTTAGTAATATCTCTTGCTGTTTGTCCACAGATTTTGATTTTTGTAAGGCCAAGTACTGTTTTTTAGTTTTCTAGTTGTATCTGGAGGCATTGCCAGCTCTTATATTTCCTTGAAGGGTGGGGGCCCCAATAGAAACCCCAGCTATCTTATCTAAAAATAATCTTCTAAACTCTGTTATATCTGCTTTACCTTTTTTTGGGTCCTGCAATTCACAAAGCAGTAAAACCTCTAAAATCAATATCACTGCTTCCTAGATGTCCGCTTATATGATAAGACTTGCAATCAACTTCAATTTTTTAAATATAACTCAGACATTAGATAGTAAAAATATTCAATCAAAAGCTCTGCAGAATATACAAATGAAGACCACTGGCCTTCTTGCTTCTCATACAGCCTCCATAGTTGGGGTGGGCTTTATCTTTCAGAAGGGAAACCGTTGCTAATAGATATCAAAGTTCCAGAGTGAAATGACATTTACATATTACTCTGTGGAGTTCAGGACAGAAAGACATCTGCTGAGGATGAGGAAGATGCTTGAGGAGCAGAAGCTGCAAGCACTGATATTATGCTACCACTAGCACTAACACTGCAATTAATACTGGCACTGCTCTGAAGTCCTTCAAAAGGTTTAGGTGCAGGTGGTTTTTCAATAGGCAAAAGACCCTCTAACATCTTAACAACCTTCCCCATGGATGGTCGCTGAGAGGGCTGCTCTTGTATGCACCAAAAACTAACTTGGATTGCTCTCTCAACTTGTTCCACATTGATTTGCCCGCCAAGCTTCTCATCAATGATGTTCAAGATATTACCCTTTTCAAATTCATCGAATGCCCAAGTGGAAAACTTCCTCCTTCCTGAGGTAACAGAGATATCAAAGTTCCTTTTACCACTTATGATTTCCAGCAAAACCATACCATAGCTGAAAACATCAGATTTAGAAGTAATTGGCAAATTAGCAAGCCACTCTGGAGCCAAGTACCCTCTAGTTCCTCGAATGCTATTCAATGTATGGTTTCGATGATCTCTTACATTATTAAGCTTAGCAAGCCCAAAATCAGAGACCTTGGCATTCAAATTATCATCTAGAAGTATGTTCTCTGGTTTTATATCACAATGAATAATGCAATCTCTGCATTCTTCATGCAAATATGCAATTCCTCTTGCAGTGCCGAGAGCTATATTGAGCCGAGTTTCCCAATCTAATATCTGGGATTTCTCGGAAGGTGGAAAAAGAAAAACATCTAAGGAAGTGTTTTTCATGAATTCATATACTAGCAATCTATGACGTCCTTCTGAGCAAAATCCAATCAGCCTGACCAAGTTTAAGTGATGGGTGCTGCTTATTGTTGCCACCTCCATGCGAAATTGCTTGTCCCCTTGCTCAATTCCTTCTAATTTCTTAACTGCAACTAAGCTCCTATTAGGCATTGTACCCTTGTATACTGTTCCAAACCCACCTGATCCCACCTTCTCCTTGAAATTTTTTGTTGATCGCTTAAGTTCCTCGTAAGAAAATTGAACAGGAGCTCCAGAAGCATAATCTAGAAGCGTGTATTGGGCTGATAATCCTCCAGAATTATTTCTACAGAAGAACCACCAAATGGATGTCTCAATGATTACAAGGCATAACAGAGTACCCACAACTGCAACTACAATTCCAGCCACAGAGACTTTGATTGACCTTGAGGAAGGGGCAACAGTCACTGTAGAGGAAGGCAGACGTTGTGGTTCTCCACAAACCTTTATATAAGAAGTGCTTGGAATTGTTATTGATTGGTAAGCGCTAGTGAAATTTGTTGTCTTAAAGCGGCACATACCTGATCCATCATTTAAAATTGTGGCTGCAATGCAGCTCCCACTCTTGGCACAGTTTTGCTCACAATCAGAAATTCCTCCATAGAAATCATCTGACTCTGGGGGATATGACAAGAATTCAGTATGCTCTAATTCCAGCATGCTCTGGTTGTTGCTACACTCTTGAATGTCAATGTCTGGTTCTCTTTTGCACCCTTTCTGTGGGTCTTTTGGATCAACTGCAACAAAATTTGCTGATGGGCATGTGCAAAATGGGCCTGTATCATTGTAAACACACATTCCAAAGTTCCCACACCACCCATACACCAGGCATTGGTCTTCCACTGCACTCCATCCTACATGCCATGATTGGGAGTTTTCATGCCACCCATATGACCGCAGGTTTCCATCAGGATCCAGCTTAATTCTTCGCAAGGTGGTTGAATTGTCAGTGTAATCGCTGCTCCGAGTAACCCAGAGCTGAGCACCTACAAGTTTGTCTTCCCAACACTTAGACTCACGACTACAAAATTAAATTTTCAGAATCATCTCTTGGACCATTGTCCAAAAAAGCCCTTAAATTTACAAATCAATGCTCAAATGGTCGTCCTAGATACCAAATCTAGTAAGATTTTTGGTGCTTTTCTTGACAAATCGCATACAGAACATGAGTTTTTCAGAATCATCTCGTAACAATAAACCAAATGCAGCCTTTAAGTTTGGCAGTCACTTGTTGATCCCATTTCCTAAACCTATTAAGCATACTTTTCTGCCTGTTTTGACGATGAAGCATACAGACAATTACTGATCAATTACTCACATAAGTTTTTAGCGCTACAAACCTGACCGTTGGAGATATAGAACAATAAATACTAATTAGTTTTAGCATTATATAACTGATCCGCTAGAGATATTGAACAATATAAGTGTAACGACTTTCGACCGAGTAAGTTTTTAGCCCGACACACATACCTGATGAATTGGAGATGGTGAACAATCCTTCATTACTGAGAGATGCAGTAATTGTCTTTGAAGATTCTGAAGCGCCCACATTCCAATACGTGATGTTGCCCCTCCATTTGAGTGTGAGGTTACCATATGGTTCCAAAGAAAATGAATAGGGATACGACTCCAGCCTTCTTCCCACAGCCAACGTCTGACCAACCAAAAGGGTATCTGTGGGGTTTGAGAAAGTATCCCAGACAACAGTAGAATTCCCATTCTTCAGTACAAAGTTACCATTGTCCTCCAAAACAGCAGATACCACACCGGAATTCCCTGTATTGCTTTGCCAAAGCACTCTGCCAACTTCATCCTGCAGTACAAGGTTCCCATTGTTACCTAAATGGAAGGAACTCTGCGCACCAATCTCGATACCACCACCTGCGGTCCACACCAGTGCTGGGTCTTTAATGTCATTATATGCAATGCCCAATACATAGAGTCCATCATTACCACTTGGATGAAATCCCAAACCGAACTTTTTCTCTGTAGAGTTCCACAGCATGGGCTGCTCTGAAGGTATGAGAACAGATCCCAGCTCCACCGTTCCATTATTAGACCCCTCCGCAAGTACATCATCATAGCCAAAAGTACTAGAGACCAAACATAGTAATAAAAACTTGTAAAGCCTGCAGCACACAAATCTTGTTGCTGGCACTCTTTCACCTAAAGTTAACTCAATACCCACCATTTTTCTCCACAGATTAGCATTCGTTGCAGCCTTTGGTAATAATAACATTCATGGTGGTTACAAGTCCATAACGACCACGGTTTCTCTTTTGTTTCATGATAATGATTGTGGTTGTATCTATGTCTTCATAACAATGAAAGTGGTTACAACTCTTATCATAGTGACAATTGACAGTGGTTCGACTATCGGGGCAGGATACAAGTCCAGATACAGTTCGAGAATGTTAACTTTATTACAGCTACCCACCTTTTACTCCATTACAGCTACCTACCTATCCATAGGGAAATCCAAGCGGATTTGGCAATTCGAGGAAGAAATAGTAAGATTCCTTTGTTCCCCTTTTCATAATAATACTCAATGCAGTTGAAGTTGATTGGCAGCTCTTATAAGCATGTGAATATGGAAATCACTGTTTGTGGGGTCTTGAAGACGATAGATAATTGAAAGGTTCTAGAAATTAGGTTTTTGTGTAGAACCCAAGTGCAGGCCTAGGTAGTGGGAAGTCCACTAAGAGCATGGGTCCAATATTTGGAATATTAGTTTTGCCCTCCTCCATCATTTATCGTAATTTTGTGGGGATGGCTTTCTCTATAAGATTTGATGGCTTTCACAAAATTTACTTGAAAGTCAAAAAAGTATATTCTTTTCACGAGGGAAGATCTTCCCTTGCTCATTAAATAAGGAAATATTCAACATCAAATCATAGGTGATTTTAAATATTTGGAAGCATCTCACTTTTGAACAAGGCTGGTTACAAATACAAGAAATATAAAAAGCTATAGTCAAGTCAAAAAAAATGGTATAAGAGATGAATTTGAAAGAAAAGTGGTCAAATAAATTAAGACATTAACATTATTCTTTGGTGTACATGTTATGTTGAACATTATTCTTGTTTGTTATATCATGTTGAGTATATTATTGTTAAATTTTTAAAATTGTGTAGAGATTTTATGGTTATTGATTCAAAATAAGATTTAAAGTCTATTAGTCAATCATATCATTGTATTTTTCAAAAGCTTTGACAATATCTTTTAATATTAATATTCTAAAAATAGTAATATGAGTTGTTTGGGTATCTTATTGACCTATGTTGAATAAAAAGACAATTTGATGTCTTATGTTTGATCTACTTTTTCTTTAATTTTAATACATTATCTTAAAAAACTAACCATATCACTATTTTTTCTCAACCAGAAAACTTATATAGTTATGATTTTTCACCACATCATATATGTTTGAAATGACATTGAAAACTATTGTTGTTGTCATCATAGTCCTTTTTTTCTTGTGAGGTGGTGGGCTAAATTAATATGAAAATTATTTTTTCATCAAAAGAGTCATCTTGTATGAAAAACTTAACCAAGCATAGTTGAGCCAAGGAACCTAACTAAGCATAACTAAGCCAAGCACAAGGAATGCAACGAGAGAAGCATAGTGAGAATGCACGAAGAAGCATAGTTGCCCATGAAGCGGAGAGAAAGTAATTAGAGAAGTGTTATGAGAACACACCAACAACTTGACCTAGCATCACTCTAGAAGAACTAGGTGAAGGGATTTAGGATGACATTGTGCCACCCCTATCATGCACCAAACCTTCATTCTCTAGACAACTCCAAGGGCAACTACAATTGTGAACTTGAAATAGAAAACCCCAAGGTGCATACAATTCAATTTTTCAATCATATAAATAGTTGGGATCCTCAAGTAATGTAATGTCACTAGCTTCTATGAACCAAGTGGGACTTTAGATATCTAAAGCACATGAAAAATGTTATGCAATGGAAAAAAGGGAAGTCCTTGTTATGCAGGTTGTGTTAATTTTGTGGAAGCATAGTTGTTCACTTACCTAGGAAAGGTGCTACTCATGGATCTAAAAGTAGTAGATTATCCAAGGATGTTGTCAAGGAAATGGGTTGTCTTTATTGGAGGTAGTATCCCAATGGATTTATCATATGCCACTATTTTGGGTTGAAATGAAACTATATAGAGAATAGGGGATGTTACATAGTGTGGAGGAGCTAACAAGAGCATTGAATGGGGTGATGTATTGTGAGGAAGGGCTAGATAATTTTTTGGAAATAATGGATTATGTAGAGAATATGTTGGACCCTACTACTTCACCTTATCAAAATAAACTAGAGATATGATTGTTATGATTTCTCATTATATCTATTGTAGATGAAAAATATTAATTTTATGTTACTATATGCCCACATCTTCTTCAAATATCAATTCAAGAAATTTTTTAATTTTATTAATTATTGATATTTAACTAAAATAATATCAATTTATTTAATTAGTTAAAAGATAGATTTGTACCTAATTGTGGTACTCGTAATTAATAATTTTTATTTCAAGCTCAGTGTTGTGTTTGACATAAGCAACGACATCACTATTGGCTTATTATAGTGCAATCTAGTCCTATAGTTTCATAATCCCACTTTTGTATTTAGAGAGGTTAAGATCAAGCCTGAAGAACAAGCCCCTCAACCTCTCCACATATAGTGACACATCTTTGTCCTTGCTCTCTATCCTTGAGATGAACTCCTCCAATTATGTATCAAGTTTGACTCCTTGTCCTACTTGGGAATGTTTTGGCTTATAAAATATAAATTTACAATTCAATTAAACTTTTTCAAACAAATTGAATCATTCTCTTACCCTCCAAATATATTACACACTAGTTAATAATACATTTTAGCCCATTGTTGATAAATGGGCTTATAACATATTCATTTCATTTTGTTGAATATTCATGATTAGAAAATAATATAAAAGTACATTAGATTTTAACTAGAAAGAGATTTCAAAAGTAATTAGTATAGGTACATAGAGATCAATTATTAACAATATTTCTTTCAAATATTTTGGAATGACAAAGACTAGTTAGTATGTGACACTTGTTAAACTTATTTTGATAATGTATCTTAGATTGGATAATCAATATATTGGAAGACTTGCTAGTGATGGATGCTTGGAATTTAATGACCTTGACAACCAATTAAGCAATTTGTTCTTGAATCTTATTGAGTTGATCTAATCTGGTTTTTGGTTGGATTTCAATGCATCCTCCATGAAAATGGAGAGCAAGGCCACCTAAAAAATAGTGTTACTATAAGGCACATGGATAGCAAATTTTAAAGAACAATATAGCTTATTAAAGATAGCATTAAATAGGAAGTAAAAATAGTATTTCCTCCATCAAAGTTAATAAATATTTAGGTTGGATTTTGTTATAAGAATGTGATTTTATAAGCACTATTTTTGTCGTTAAAAGAGAATGAGAGTGTAACGCTTGCGAGATGAGCAAAAGCATTTTAAAAAGTTCATTTCGCTTTAAAAGGTTTACAAGTAAATAATGCCATTAATAAGAGTTGCCAAAGTAAACTCTATGCAAAAGAGTTAATAAAATTTCATTTCATGTAAATAAATAACAACATTGTATTTCATCATGATTAAACACATGGCCAAAGTATATTAGTGCATGTTCATATATATATTCATCCATGCTCAAAAGAGATCAATAAACCAATAAATAATTATTCACATTCAAGTGAGATCAATAACTTCAACAAATACATTTGTATCAATTTTACATCAAAATCTTAATAGCACATCTATTTCAATGTTGCAGTAACAAATGTCAAATACAATTACATCTTACAATGGGCTTTAAAGCCATTCCAGTAGGATACACAACTACATCAATAGTAAAATAAAAACTCTGATCCTTCAACCGCCGTGACACCATCGGTCTTCTTGCGAGCTGGGGCCAAGAGTGTGATTAAGGCGCCTTTTCCGCCCAACCATGAAGTACATGACTTCCTCGGGTTCCTTCCTAACTCGAAGAAATCCCCGGCCCTGCATAAGGAGCCTAGCAACTTGACACAGTAAAATAGGAGGGAACTCTCGATGCATGCCTAGTGCCTATATGCATTTCTAACATGAGAAAACATATTTCTTGCAATAGGAGGTGGCAAAGACCCAAATACATATATTTCTAGGCTTTTAAAACAAATCCATCTATTTCAATGGTACAAGTGCTTGGCCAAGCATAAATAAAAAATAAGTGGTAGTTTCAGAAAAGGTAAAACTACTGTCTCTGTGGATCCACCTTCGGCATCCTGTCCCAGAAGTTACCAAAATACAGTAAAAAGTGCAAAAATAGAAAATTATGCATTTTCCTTATATGCTTCATGCATTTCATTGATTCTAAAAAGAATTTCCATGATTTTTCCATATTCATAAAATGTTTATCAAACTGATTTCCATTCATACTTAGATTTCAAAAGAGAGTTTCAAAGCATCTTTTGAGTTCCATCTTAATACGTTTGAACAAAAGAGTAGGTTGTAAAGTTTCAGTATTAAAAGAAAATCTGCTCTTTTCTCAGAAAATTCACATTGACAGCATGTTTTCTTCTATTTAGTAAGAGATCTGTTCTCACTTCAAGCTACTCTCTTGAGTGTTCTTTGTTCAAGTTTGGTTTTCAAATGTAAAAATGTATGTACATCATGGTATTTTCAGTGTATTGCCACTGGCTGAAATAATATTTCTAATATAAAAACAGTGTTCATTGAATTACATGGTTATATATTTATATATATATATATATTCATACTTTGACATATTTGAATCTATGTATATATATATATATATATAAACATGCATTTTATCATTCATATTAAAGAACTCAGTCAGATTTGAAAGAATTAAACACCAAAATTGCTACTATTTTCTGACAAAACAGAGGTTTGCATATTGACATCTGTGTGTTTTACTGTAAGTTCTTATATAGAATGTATCTAATCTGAATGTCTACAACTGTGAGAATGTTTATATATATTTTCCAACTGAAAGACTTCAGATTTGCATGACACAAAGACTTCATTGATGCATTCCCAGCATCACAAATACTTCTGAAGTTTTCAATATATATCTATTTCTGAGGGCATGCATGACTGAGTAAAATTTACTTATTTATATATTTATGTATATATATATATATATATATATATTTACACAGCTGTGTGTGTATATATATATATAAAACATATTTACATAGGTATTTTATCCTTATGTTTTATCACGCATTGTTCTAAAGGAGCCAATTGTCTGGCATGTACGAATTTTGTAAGGGGAGGTTGTAGACTACCTCTCCCATAGGGCATAGACCGGTGAGGGAGGTTACAAGCCTCTCCATAGGCCATGGCTCATGGAGGTGTACGCCTCCCTACCGCCCCTTCCCTGGGAGAGGGCTAGGGTTAAATCCCTTCCCATACCATAAAACAAAATAATTACATAGTAATTCTCTCCTGCGAAATCCTACGAATAAGGAAAAAATTTATTCGGTATTTCAAATTCTTCTCTTGTAAATGAAAACGAATCTTTCAAAGTTTATATATATAAATATATGTGTGCACAAAACAAAAACATGCACTTGGATCCATTTTTCTATTCTCAGTTATTTCAACAATAAAGAGTAGAATCCCAATATATAGAATGCAAAGAGGGAAAACTCCAGATTTACATGGACAAATTGGACTGAATTTAGCAGAGCAGACATAAGAAGTTCTCCCAAATATTAAGATATTGTTTGCAAACAATTCCACTAATTCTTGCAATCATTTACTTAAGTTGTTTTCTATAACTCAACAAGAGAAAGAGAGAATGAAAAACCTGGTTAAAAATCTCCAGCTGAAGATGCTCAAAATTCCTTTCTGTCTCCTCCTGAGCTGGGTTTTCTGGAAAAGTTCTCCTCCTTCCCTACCTTCTTGATTGCCTAATTTTCTTTTTAATTCTCCAAAGATTCCTTCCAATCCTTCTAAATTGATAGATGAAACATCTTCTTGGCAGCCATTAAAATAACCAAAACAAACTTGCAGAGGAAAGTGTTTTCAAGAAGCCATTTCAAGAACCGTTGCTTTTCCGGGAATGCCTTTTTCCTATTTAATATTAATTTCCTTTCTCTCATTTAACCCTAATCTTGTAATTTAAAATAAATATAATTAAGAAATATATGCATTTTAAATTTCAAATTTATAAATAGGAAAAATATAAGAAACCATTCACAATTTCTTGCACAAAAGATTTAGAAGGTAATTTAAAAATACTCACTCCTTAAACAAGTATTCCATCTAACTTGTAATTAATTCATTATTTAAATATCACAATTTAAATAGAATTAAAACCATAAATCCTTTAAAGCTACAATTAATAATTAAATTACATTTATGTTATTATTTTATTATTTATTTATTTTATCCATTTATTATTTATTTTGCAAATAATTCAAAGCAATCCATTTAGAATAGACATTGCCTAAATGCAACTATATGATTCTAGGTGTTGTGTGTGTGACCGAGAGTTCTTCCTCTTTTACCCTGTCGGGAAGCTAGCCTTCTTTCCTCAATCACACTCTTGGTCTTCGACCACCTGCAACTCAAGTGCACTCAGGCACGCAACAACGAAATTGTATTAGTAACCGATATAGAGATATAAATCAAAGCAGTAATTAAATCAATACTTCTATTTTGTTCTATCTTGCATATTTTCAAAATAAAATGCATTCATAATTTCAAAAGTAAATACTTTTCACATTTCCACACACCAAAGCATCGTAATATATCATATTACTCTAGCACACACCATCTTTTATAAAATAAATCCACACAAAGCCATGGGCAAAACAACATCAAAGTCTGAGACGTGACATCCTTCCCCACTTGGAAGAGACATCGTCTCGATGTCTAAAACAAAAACAAGTCACACAACAAAATTGAGATACCAGTATATCATAAGTCTCTACATGAAAGAAAATAAGAGTATGCTAAGATCTCAAATGAGGAAAGACTCTATCTATATCCTCAGCATTCTCCGAGGTGGCATTATCCATCGAATACTGGTCCCACTGGACCCTGTACTGCATAATGTCCCTGTTCTGCAACTTAACGTTGCGCTCTTCCAGAATCCTGACGGGTTCCACCTGAATCACCCCTGGGTCCTGAACCTGCAATGCACGCCAATCAAGGATGTGAGCAATATCTGGATGGTAGGGCTTAAGTACTGAGACATGAAATACATTATGTATCCGGGATAGAGCTGGTGGCAGAGCAAGCCTATAAGCAACTAGATTCACCACCTCCAAAACATCAAAGGGCCCAACAAACCTAGGGGCCAACTTAGAGTTCTTGCCGAAAGAGATTGAACTCTTATGCGGCTGAACCCTCAAAAAGACCTTATCTCCTACAGAGAACTGCCTGAAGCTTCGGTTCTTGTCTGCTAGACTTTTCTGTCTATCCGCAGCTTGTTTCAATTTTTCCTTAATGATCTTCATTTGGTCTTCCATTTCTCTGAGCATCTCAGGGCCAATCACAACTCTGTCTTCCACCCTGTCACAACTAATGGGTGTCCGACATTTACGTCCATAAAGAGCTTCAAAAGGTGCCATACCCAAAGAAGCATGGTAGGAGTTGTTGTAAGCGAACTCCACCAAAGGCAAATACTCCTCCCACTTATGTTGCTGCTCCATACAATACATGCGGAGAAGATCTTCTACTACCTGATTCACCCTCTCTGTCTGACCATCGGTCTGAGGATGATATGCAGAACTGAAATTCAATTTAGTTCCTAGGGAAGAGTTCAATGTGATCCAAAACCTAGAAGTCATCCGAGTGTCTCGATCTAAAATGATCGTTTTTGGCACTCCATGCAAACGAAAGATTTCTTGAACAAATTTTCTTGCTAAAACCATTGAACCATCCTTGAGGTTTCCAGGAATGAAATGAGCAACCTTTGTCAACTTATCCACCACAACCAAGATGGTATCATGTCAGTTCCTAGACATTGGCAACCCCTGAATAAAATCCATAGTGATAACCTGCCATTTATATTCTGGCACCCTATGAGGATATAAGAGTCCTGCCAGATGCACATGCTCAGCCTTGACTTGCTGGCATTCCAAGCATCGAGCTACATATGAAGTAATATCCCTTTTAAGTCCTGGCTAGAAGTACAATGGCCTAAGTCCTTCCATCATTTTTGTAATACCAGGATGTCCTGAGTATGGTGCATTGTGGAACTCCTCAAGCACCAACTCTCTCAAGTTTGCAGAACTAGGAATGTACATCCGCCTCTAGAATCTCAAGAGCCCATCCGATTAAAATACATAGCCATCATATCGACGATCCGAGGAATTCACCCCTAGGGCTTGTTTCACCCTTTCATAATGTTCATCCCCAAGTAAGGATTGAACTACCTGCTGCCTGAAATCTGATTTTATGGTAACCATGGCTGCAAGGTGCCTCCTTCTACTCAAGGCATCAGCCACCCTATTTTCCTTACCCTTAATATATTCAATAGAAAAGTCATACTCACTCAAAAATTCCAGCCCTCACCTCTGTCAGGCATTAAGATTGGGTTGAGTGAAGATATATCTCAATTATGTATGATCTGTCTTTAGTTCAAAAGGCTTTCCCAAGAGATAGTGTCTCCACATTTGCACTATGGCTGCCAACTCCCAATCATGTGGTGCATAATTTAATTCATGTTGCTTTAACTTTCTCAATTCATATGCCACCACTTGCCCTTCTTGCATAAGAACTGCTCCTACCCCTTCCCCTGATGCATCAGTAGTAACTATGAAATGACCATTCGGATCTGGCACAACCAGGATGGTTGCAGTAGTGAGTTTCTCCTTAAGCAACTGAAAAGCTCTCTCACACCTATCACTCCACTCAAATTTATTTTCTTTCTTCTGTAGTGCAGTGATGGGTGCTGCTATTGTCGAGAACCCCTAAACGAATCTCCTATAATAACCTATGAGACCCATGAAACTTCGAACCTCAGAAACATTCTATGGTGCTGGCCAATCCATGATTGCCTTAATCTTTTCTAGATCCACTGCTATCCCTTCTGCTGATATAACATGTCCCAAATAGTGTACCTTAGATTGGAAGAAGGTACATTTAGACATCTTTCCATATAGCTTATGTTCTCTCATTTGCTGGAACACAATTCTCAAATGCTTTTCATGTTCTTCCTCTAACTTAGAATAGATCAAGATATCATCAAGAAAGATTAGGACAGAGTTATCTAAGCAATCTCAGAAGACACTATTCATTAGATTCATGAAAGTTGTAGGGGCATTACTTAGCCCAAATGGTAGCACCATAAACTCGTAGTGCCCATACCTTGTTCTAAAGGAAATTTTGTGAATATCTTCTTCCTTCAACCTCAACTGGTGGTACCCCAATCTCGAATCAATTTTTGAGAATACCTTGGCGTCTTTCAGCTGGTCAAACAAGTCATCAATACGTGGGAGCATGTATTTGTTCTTGATAGTGACCTTGTTAAGCATCTTATAGTTAATGCATAACCTCAAGGTCCCATCCTTCTTTTTCACAAAAATAATCGGAGCTCCCCAAGGCGACACACTTGGTCTAATAAAACCCTACTTCAATAATTCCTCCAGTTGGGCCTTAAGCTCAAATAATTATGTCGTGTTTTCATCCTGTAAGGAGCTTTAGACTGAGTTTCTACTCCTGGTAGCAAATCAATAGAAAAATCAAACACACGCCTAGGCGGTAGCTCAGTTAGCTCTACAGGAAAAACATCCTCAAATTCTTTCAAAATGGGATGTTCATTAATTGAGGATTCTTTCTCATCAAGGTCCTTGACCTTTATTGCAAAGATAGTGCATCCCTTCCAACTTGCCTTTTTCAACTACATGGCGGAGACTTGCCTAAGCTCTAAAGGCTTTTTAATGCCACAAAGCTCCACATGGTTTCCTCTATCATCAAGACACTTTATTGACTTCTCTTCACAATCAACAAGAGCCTTATGTTCAGAGAGCCAATTTATCCCTAATATTACATCGTAAGACCCCAAAGGTGCAACATACAAATTCACTTGCGTTTGAAGGTTAGGGAGTTCAAGTTTACTGAAATACATGCATTGCTCTACCGTCCTCTCTACATATAACTCGGTCTAGCTGATAACTTAGTCAAAACATGAGGATCTACACAACTATCAGTAGCACCAGTATCAATCAAAACAGAAACAGGGCATCCAAACAATTTACTCGATAGATGGATAGGAGTGGCCTGATAATCTGCTTGGTGATTGTCAACTGCCGCATGAATATG